>LPNX010483835.1:324842-336885 GCA_001517045.1 Pseudotsuga menziesii
ATGTCCTTTTACTGTACTGTAGGGCAAAGAAAAAGAAAACAACCTAGATAGAGATGGATCCATCAACAGGAGCGATATTAAGCAATCCTTATTACAAGATGAAACCTCTCATAGACCCCAAGGTGTCTAATCTGGGAGCAAATTTCCCTTCACAAGATGGAATCAACTCTTTCCATACAGAAAGTCATGGTTTTGATGGATATAATTCATGTTGAGTAACTCAAAATTAGACAGAAACCCTCTGGAAGCATTGTTCCACCGGAGACACAACTTGGATTTTGATGTAGGGTCTCCTTCCTGTAGTTTGTGTAAACGATTTAAACTCTGTGTTCTAATTTCTAACTAGACTGGGCTTCAATCATGAACGGATATCTAAATGCATATTATCAGCAGTTTTATTGCTTCATCCAGAACTGAATATTCATGGCTATACTGGCAACCACAAGATTAAATACTTCATCTCTACACTATTAACCAACAAACCTCCAACGATTTGGTAAAAATAATGGGAAGAACAGATCCGTGTTAACAATGATTAAGGCATTCAACTTACAGATCCCATAGTTTATCCTCCACAAGGGTTGCTGAACGATTTAATCTGCAAATGAAATCGAAATGCTCAGACAGATTCAATGCCATGGTTCCCCAATGCATGTCGACTCCACACATTCTCTCAATTGCTCAACACCAGGTTAGATTGAGACATTTGCCACGCATTTCACTAGCATCAACATATGTCAAGTAGCCGTTTCTTCAATGTTGAGTGAGTTCAAAATGCAACCAGTCAGGGTAATGAACATGTCAAGTTAATATTCAACAGAAAATTAACTAGAAATAGAGCAATACAATTTGTGAATGCAGGTTGTCACATAGCACACGAGCGATGGAGCATGTGAAAAGCGAATAAAACCTAATTTCCAGTTTGCAGGCTTAGAAAATCAACAACATCTATAAAGCTTTCAATGCATCACAACCTTTTGAAACAGAGTATGCATCCTAAGGGCGCTTTCTCAGCATCCATAGCTTCTCCCATTACCAGCAGAACTGCCATTCATGAGAAAACCCTCAACCCGAGAAGCTCGGGCATCTACATAACCGTCCTCTTTGGCTTCATTATCTTTGATGGCCCCTGTTCCATATTCTAGGCAGTCAAGCGTTATAGCTTCAACAGTACTAGTAGTATGATCGTCAATGTGAGAGCAAATTCACGCTCATTTTTTCCCTCAATGAAATCCAAACTCTCGACCCCATTTGCATCCTCTAGAATGGCAGTTTTTGCAGAGTTTTAAGATGATGAAGACATGGTTAAGTATTCAATCGCAAAGAACTCAAATTAGTTTGTGGGTAGTGAGGAAAATGGGTTCGGGGAGCTCAAGGAATGAAGGCTTGAAAACAAGAGGAATAGAGGGAAAGCTTAACATCATGATTTTTGCGAGAAAGTTGTGGAGGTAAGGGTAAATTATTTCAAAGAAAAAAGTAAAACCCAAAGGAGGGAAGCTGCAAAGTGAAACATCCACCAAAATGTAAAGATATATTTACAAACATATATTAAATGTAATGTATCCATTAATGTTTATCCCTTAAAAGAGTTACTAGAATCAATATTTTCTCAATACTTGGGGGCATGGAATCGTCATAAATAGGATTTAAGATATTATTGGTGTTCAACATGCCCACTTAAATAGAAAATAAATACTTTGGATGGCGAGTGCAATCTTCTTGTTCTTTTGTATTTACCTAACACTCTTTTAAAGGCCTTATGGATAGTGCATCATCTTTCTTGGTAAAACAAAATATCCAAAGCAATTGAACACTTACGAGAGAGAGAGAGTCTAATTGCTTCAAGCAATTAGATAGATATTAGATAGATTTCTTGTTATTCCAAATAGTGTTGGAAAAGTTTCTCAAGAATGTAAATTAAAATGTCAAGTCTTGTCAACAAACAAAACAAGTTGGGGAAATAAGTAAATGACATCCTAAATCAAGTCAGTATGGTAATAAAGAGGAAAATATCTATGGCAACCTTTGTAGATTTTCTATAATGAAAGGGTCAAGCTTTCATATAGAATTTTTGTTTTATTTGAATTGCTCTAACAATACTCATATGCAAACATCTATTTTACCCCTAGGACACTGTCATAGTTAATTTGGTGTTAACAGTGGAGTTGTAAAAAGTCAACAAAAGACTAAGAGTTCAGGCGTGGATACAGCAACGCCTAAGAGTCCAGGCATGGATACAGCGACAGCTAAGAGTCCAGGCGTGGATACAGCGACGGCTAGGCATGGATACAGTGACGCCTCGTTCCTGTTACATCGGATTTTACACCAAAAAGTAAGAAACGTGGAAAACCTCCGTGGAAAAATCCGCACTTTTGTACTAGTGTGAGTGATTTGGTCACTTAAATTATCGCTCATTGCAACAAATATGTAAAGAAAATATGGTGACTGGTCTTCCGATGGTATCTTGCAAGGATGGTGTTTGTTCCGGTTCTGTACTCGGAAAACATCATCGGGACAGTTTTGACAATTGTGCCTCTTGGCATGCCTCGGTTCCTTTAGAGCTTGTGCATAGTGACTTGTGTGGCCCTCTTCCATCTAAATCCTTTTCTAGTTTCAAATATTTCTTGACTTTCATTGATGACTACTCTAGATGCACTTGGGTTTACTTCCTAAAACTTAAGAGCGAAGTATTTAACATGTTCTTGGCCTACAAGGCCCTTGTTGAAAAACAATCTGGTCATCAAATTATTAAGTTAAGATTTGACAATGGAGGAGAATATGTTAACAACAAGTTCACTACTTTCTGCACTAAACAAGGAATCCAACAACAACACACTGTTCCATATACACCACAACAAAATGGTGTAGCTGAACGGAAGAACCGCACTTTAAAAGAAATGGCTAATTGTATGATCAAATCTAAGGGACTAAGTCTTCAATATTGGGATGAGGCCATAAATTGTGCAAATTACATAGTTAATCACACACCCACTAAAGTTTTAGAAGGTATAACATCGGAAGAAGCATGGAGTAAAATTAAACTAGATGTAAGTCACTTTCATGTGTTTGGTTGTGAAGCATGGGCTCACATTTCAGATGAAAAACGGAAAGCATTGCAACCTAAAATTGAAAAGTGCATATTTGTTGGATATTCAGAAGATGTAAAAGGTTATAGACTTCTTCAGCCACATTTTCATGATATAATCATTAGAAGAGATGTTAAATTTGATGAAAATCTCTTGGCCTATGAGCCTAACTTGGCGGGTGTGCCATCTTTGGCCTGAGAGCCTGATTCGACAATTGTACCTTCTTCTTCTTCTTCCAACTTCCTTGACAGGTTTCCAACTCTAGTTTATGATGATGATAGTGAGGATGAAGTAGCTAGTGACCTTGTTGGTGATCCTAGAGATCAACGTTGAACATGTTCTCAGTTTCAGCGAGCCTCTTCTCTTTTGGCTCAAGTTTCTGAGAATCATGAGCCTGCTCATGTTCCTCCAATTGCACTAGAACCAATACTTCCTCGATGGGTCCATTCAACATGTGGAGCATTTGGTGACCTTGTCGGTGATCCTAGAGATCAGCGTCGAACATGTTCTCAGTTTCAACGAGCCTCTTCTCTTTTGGCTCAAGTTTCTAAGAATCATGATCTAAAAACTTTTGCAGAAGCTTCAGGAAATCCAGATTGGGATGCAGCTATGGATAAAGAATATCATTCCTTAATGGAGAATGATACTTGGGATCTTGTTTCTCTTCCAAAAGTAAGAAAACTTGTCATATGTAAATGGGTCTACAGAACTAAGTATGCATCAGATGGAAGTGTTGAAAGACTTAAGGCAAGGTTAGTTGCCAAAGGTTTTTCCCAAGTTGAATGGATTGACTACAATGAAACCTTTGCTCCTGTAAAATAAATTCCATCCACCTTGTTCTTTCCCTTGCAGCCTTACATAATTGCCAATTAGAGGAAATTTCAACTCAAAATGGGCCTTTTAACTTTTATTCAAATTCCATGTCATCATGTGTTAGCCAATGAAATTGCTTTAAATTTGAAATACCGTATAGGTCTTAAACACTTTTTTAATATAAATTTGGGGATAGGTATCATAAACAAAACTACTTTTTTTGTTTGTATTTTTGACATATCTCCCTGTGTTTTTACTCAAATTTCGATCGGGAGAGCTCGTTGGATGCGGAATTAAATTCTGCATCCAACGAGTACCCACTCGGCATACTTTTGACAGACCCCGCTACCCCAAAAACAAGAAATACCTGAAAAAAATGAAATGATGATGCCATCATTCCATTTTTTCAAGTATTTCTTGTTTTTGGGGTAGTGGGGTCTGTCAAAAGTACGCCAAGTGGGTACTCGTTGGATGCGAAATTTAATTTCACATCCAATGAGCTCTCCCGATCGAAATTTGAGTAAAAACACAGGGAGATATGTCAAAAATACAAACAAAAAAGTAGTTTTTTTCTTTTCTTCCTTCAAAATTAATAAATATTATTTTATTATTTTAACTATTATTTTACTAGTTCATTTTAGGAGGCCCATTTTGAGTTGAAATTTCCTCTAATGGGGAAGTCCATCAAATGGATTTCAATTCTTCCTTTTTACATGGTGATTTACAGGAGGAAATTTACATGGAACAACCTCCTAGATATGTTCAGGATAACTCTAGCCTTGTCTGTCTCCTTAAGAAATCCTTATATGGCCTTAAGCAAGCTCCAAGAGATTGGTATGCCAAAATGGTTAGCTTTCTCCTTGATACTAGTTTTTCTAGATGCCATTTTGACCCCAATGTCTATACCAAGAAAGTAGGAAACCATCTCACCATACTTGTTCTTTATGTTGATGATCTTATCCTTACTGGTAGTGACCCTAAACTTATAACCCACGTGAAATCCAGTCTTAAGAAAAATTTTGAAATGTCAGACTTAGGACATTTGCATTATTTTCTTGGTCTCCAAGTCTTGCAAACCAAAGAAGGAATCTTTCTTTCCCAGTCTAAGTATGCTTGTGACCTTCTTCATCACTTCGACATGGAAGATTATAAACCAACCCCTTCTCCCTTCCAGTCAGGAGTCAAAAAAATTTCCACTTGTACTTCCCATGAAGTAGATGCCACCTTGTATCATCAGCTTGTTCATAGTCTTTTATACTCGACTCGTTCTTGTCTTGACCTTTCCTTTGTCATTGGTTGTGTTTCCCATTATATGAAAACTCCTCATGAAAGTCACTGGAAAGCATCAAAAAGTTTACTTCGATATATTCGAGGTATAATTCAGTTTGGGATTCATTACAGTACAGGGGGGGAACCTTTGTTGGTGGGTTTCACTGATTCAGATTGGGATGGCAATCCTGATGATCGAAAGTCTACTGCAGGTTATGTTTTCATTCTGGGATCTAGACCTATCACTTGGGCTTGTAAGAAACAAAATCTCTTGCTCTTTCTTCAGTAGAAGCAAAATATCGAGCCACAATTAATGCCAGTCAAGAAGTTTTATGGATTTGACAAATCCTTTCATAGTTTGGATTCGAGCAGCAACATCCTACTCCACTTTGGTGTGACAATCAAAGGGCCATCAAGCTTTCCAAAGATCCATTTCTACATCAGTGCAGCAAACACATTGAGCTACACATGCACTTCATCAGAAATCTTGTTCATGATCATGTTATTGAAGTGCTCTATTGCCCTACAGATGATCAAGTTGCAAACATCTTCACCAAGTCTCTTACAAAAGCGAAGTTTTCTAAACTTCAGTCTATGTTAGGAGTTCAAGAATGTGTCCTTAAGGGGGGATAGGCTCTAATGCCTCCTTCCTTCTCCTAATAGTGTCACTTTTGTAAATCCTTCAATCCTATCCCAAGTTGTTCTTAAAGGGGGATGTTAGGATATTTAGACACTTATGAGTTAGTTAAGATCAACTTGTATAATATATCCATTAGGTAAACATGTGTTTCTTTAGTATGCATTAGTATGCATTTGTAAATATTCTAATCCGATGGTCACGATATGTTCTAGACATAAAGTGATCTGACAGTTCAACTTCTCTTAGATCATACCTACCATTGATTCGTGGCTTAACACCTGATTGGTCCATGATTTCTATTCAAAGAGCATGGAGGGTCCTTGGCTAATTGATCAATTATGAGAAGGTCATGTAACTTTCTTTATTTTGCATAATAAATTGCTCCAAGTAGCTATTTGGCTGGGTCCATGGACTGCTTCCCTCTCCAGGGTTTTAACGATGTGACAAACATCAGTGTGTTGATCTGTGATCTATTTGTGTGAAGCAGTTGCTCAAGGTGTTCGGTCTTTTGGGAGTACCCTGTGTACCCAAACATGTCTTTCTGACATGATGAGGTCAGATGTAAGTGCAGATCCTTTCTGACATGATGAGGTCGGATGTAAGTGCAAATCCTTTCTGACATGATGAGGTCGAATGTAAGTGCATAGCCTTTCTGACAAGATGAGGTCAGATGTAAGTGTAGCACCTTTTTGACAAGATGAGGTCAGATGTAAGTGCAGATCCTTTCTAATAAGATGATGGCAGATGTGAGTGCTGGGCCTTTTTGACATGGTTTTTGGATGTGTTCCTCCCTTGGTCGAATGTGAGTGCTGGGCGTGCCTTTCTGACATGGTTCTTGGATGTGTTCCCCCCAAGGTCAGATGTAAGTGTTGGGCAGGCATTTTTGACATCGTTCATTCCATGGTCAGATATAAGTGTTGAAGACGATGAAGACCTACATGGATGCTAGGCCTACATCTATCATGAAAAAGGGATGGATTTGTAGAACTTCCTATGACGAGAAGAATTGAGAGATAGCACCATTTGTTTGAGATGAAGGAAGTAGTCATGATGATCCAGACTTGATGGTCCAGTGATGATCCAGATCAAGTGATGATCCAGACTTGATGATCTAGTGATGATCTAGACTTGATGATCCAGTGATGATCCAGATAAAGTGATGATCCGGAATTGATGATCCAGTGATGATCTAGATCAAGTGATGATCTAGACTTAATGATCTAGTGATTATCCAAATCAAGTGATGATCCAGACTTGATGATGATCCAGTGATGATCCAGACTTGATGTTGATCCGGTGATGATCCAGACTTGATGTTGATCCAGTGATGATCCATACTTAGTGATGATCCAGTGATGCCAGTGATGATTAAGCTTTGATGATGATCTAGAGAAGAAGACTTGTGTTGATGAATTGTGTCAAGAGAATACCTTCCTAGTTAAGAGGGAGTGTTGATGTATTTGTAGCTTCAGAATGTATTCACTCGTATAGCTTATATTGTACCTCGATGTTCCTATCGGGAGAGCCATTAATATAACAAATTCATGTAAAGTCAATGAGGTTAACCCTCCATTGTAATTCAGGGCAATAGTCCCCATAATTGAGTTAAAGTTAACCCTCCTTGTTGATCAGAGGGTAAAGTCCCCACAGTTGTGGGGCACTAGCGTTACTAGACTCTCTTAGAGAAGTCATCCCTCGTAATTAATTGTTAAGTGAGGCCAACATGTGGGAGTGGAAATAAAGTGAACAAAAGAATATAAATAGAAGTGAGGCTCTCCTCATTTCTACACACAATACACACTCACTTAACTAGGGCACATGAGTGAGAGAGGAGAAGCTCTCAGAAGTGAGAGAGAGAGAGAACACCTTTGGAGATCATCTTTTATGTCTTTGGGTTTTACTGTTGCCATTGGTGCTCATTCTATCTTTGAGGAAGTTGCGGGGTTTTCTCCTTTATGGTTTCCCCAAGGAAAATTATTTATGTCTCTTGTCTCTTGTGATTATTGCTGTGCATGTTATTCTCTCAGATAAGATCCTAAGATCATATTGCTTAAATGATAAAACTATAACACTCAATCCCACAACTAGATCGATTCCCATAAATATTAGCGATCCATTCCCCACCAGCCAACTGAGATGTGGGAGAATGAAGGGCAACGAGCTAAGGAGGTTGTACCAAATCAGACAGGAGTTCACCGAGGAGAAAACGCTCGCTCTCAGCCATGACACAATATGTAAGCATTGTAAATATTTACATCTAATCATTTTTCCCCACATATTGGTATCAAATAGAATGTGCCACATGCTTTTGACGCAGAGAGAGAGGTTGAAGAGACCAAGATGCTTGATGCCCCACCCTCTAGCATCACGGGGTCTGGAAAGCAATTCGCAACTCGCCAGGTGGAATTTCAACTCCATAGTATTTCCACTCCACAAAAAGTTGAAAATAGTTTTCCGTACATCAGAGATAACCCCAACTGGAAATTGCATCAAAGAAAACTAGAACATGGGAAAGCTTTGTAGAACAGAGTTTACCAGTGTTAAGTGACCCACCAAAGGCATCGATCGGGGACACCAACTCTCCAATTTCCTGCTAAACTTACACAAGATCCAAATCTAGTCCTTCTTTGAATAGATGTTAGACTTGAGTGTGTAGTCGGGATACTTAAATCCTTCTTCCATGTTTTTCATCTGATATAGAATGAGATGAGCTACCTAATCCATCGATGACTGATCACAACAATTATAAAGGAGGGAGGACTTTCTATCGCTCACCGTTAAGCCAGAAGCAAAGAAAAAAATGTTAAGCAAAACTTTGATGAAATTCCACTCTGCCACTGATCCATGACTAAGAATGATCACATCGTCAACAAAGAGGATGTGAGAAAGCCACAACCCCTTTATAACCTTCATACCTTTGAACTTTCCTTCATTTTTCGCTGAAATGATCAGCCGACTGAGCCCCTCAATGGAAAGGATAAAGAGATACAGAGATAAAGGCCATCCTTTCCGAATTCCATGGCCACTCTGGAAAAACTGAGAAGGAGAATCGTTAACAAGAATCACAAAACTAGATAAGGATACATGGGACATTATCCAATGAGTGATGCTATAAGAAAGGCCCACATGGGTGAGAAGAAGTATGAGATAGTCCCAATCAAGCCTATCAAATTCTTTCTCCAGGTTAAGTTTCAAGAGGAACGCACATAACTTCTTCTATTTGGAAGACTGAAGATATTCCTAAATCAAACTGACAGCATCCAAGATTTGTCTTCCAGGTAGAAACCTGAATTGCTCCTCGGAGATTACCTTGCTAAAAAACAACTTCATCCTATCAGCAATGACTATGGAAATCAGTTTATAAAGGAGATTGCATAACGCAATAGGTCTAAACTCATTGAATCCTGAAGGATTATCAAATTTCTGAACAAGAGGGACAAAATTTTGGTTAAGGGGCTCAAGAATCATCCCAGAGTGCCGAGTCTCCTTCAACGCTTCCACGAGGGAACCCCCTATCAAATCAAAAAAATATAGGAGAAATTCAACAGTCTATCCATCCGGGCAAGGAATTTTATCTTTCTTAATTCTCTTAAGCATTTCCCAAATCTCCCCTTTAGACATCGGCTTCCCAATGAAATCAGATTCCTCATTCATAAAAAAACGAGGCATCTGTTTCAGCATATGAAGTTGGTTATCAATACTACCTCCCTTCGAAGCTGCATAAGAATTCTAAAAAAAATTCCTAGTCTCCCTCTTGATCGAGCTATCATAAAAAACCAAGCTCCCATCATCATCTGACAGCGACCCAAATAGAATTTGATATCCTTCTTATGTTCGCAAACTGGTGAAAATACTTGGTGTCCTAATATCCAGCCAATAACCATATTTCTTGGCTCTTTTCGCGAATAGTCTCTTCTTCATGTAAAAGAATTTTCACCCTAGCCTATTCCAGATTCATTAATGTCTTTTTTCTGACCTCACTGAAAAAGTCCCCATCAACAAGACCAAAGAGTTCTTGAATCTCCCTTTCGATGGTACTCAACTCACTATCCATGGAAGACTTCTTGATCTTTTCCCATCTAATGGCCTCCCCTTTAAGGCAATCCAAAACCCAAAGAAGACTGTTTACCGAATTCAAATGCCTTCGAGCATTCTCCCCAAAGAACCACCACTTATTTATAATCAGGGATTCAAATTCATCTTCTTTTAACCAAGAAGGATTGAATTTGAAGGGGAAGTAACGATAATCCTTCTCAAAATCCAACTAAAGGAGGATGGCCTGGTGGTATGAAAATCCTGTTGCTAAAGTCCAAGTCCGATACTTACTATGCGTGTATATACCTATAATAAATGTCAACCAATGCACACTTGTATAATAAATGTCAACAATAAACTATAACCAATGGCATTTCGTTAACTAATCATAACTAATCCTCCTTATTTATGTACGAGCTTTAGTAATGATATCTACATGTACTTGAATTAAAACACAAGTTAGCTCAACGGACTAAGTCAGTCTCTATAATCCATCATAAGACGGCCCCTAAGAAATTCTGGAGGCAGATTCTAACTAGAAAAACTAAAGATAATAATAAAATTTCTCTGCACGACTGGAATTCCTATCTTAATAAGCTTTATGACTCCCTGAATGTCATAGACCACTTTGAAAACCTCCTCACAATGGAAGAAGTTTTCTCTTTAAAAGACATATATTTTGGGGTTAAGCGTCTGGCTAATGGAAAAGCTAAGGACATTGAAGGTTATCAGGAAGAAATCTTAAAAATTGGAGGTCCTGTCCTCATCCCTCACATCCACAAGCTTTTTAATCAAGCAGTCAAGCAAGGGTTCCCTAAACCTTGGACTCAGAGCCTCATTATCCCTATTTTTAAAAGTGGGGATACAAATAAGGGCCCTCAAATTATCGAACTATTATGATAAGCCCCCTCTTAGCCAAGTTATATGGTATTATTTTGGAAAAGAAAATCAGCATTTGGATTGAAAGTGAAGGTAAGAGAGCTAAAGGCCAAGCAGGTTTTAGAAGGCATCACTCAACAACGGACCACCTTATTACGCTTAGGATCATTATGGAGGAGTGCCGCAATGATAAATCCAATCTCTTTTGCTGCTTTGTGGACTTTAGAAAGGCTTTCGATACGGTACCTAGAAATAACCTTTGGAATAGGTTAGAAGAGCTTAAGGTTCCTTTAGAGCTGAGAACTACTGCGATAAGGCTCTACGAGAATGTAATTGCCAAGTTTAAAAGCAATGAGGGGTGGTCGAAAGATATTAAGTGTAATATCGGAGTTAAGCAAGGGTGCCCCCTCTCCCCTACCCTTTTTGGCATTTACATTGATAAGTTAGAGGGTTGTTTAGAAGAAGCAGGCTGTGCTGGTATGATCTTAGCTGGAATAGTCATCGTCTTTCTTCTTTATGCTGACGATATTGTCCTTATGGCAAGGTGTTCTTCTGATCTTGATAAGCAGCTTCGACTCCTCAAATATTTCTTCTCTAACATGGGTATGACTGTTAACACTGACAAAACAAAAGTTATGATTATCAAATCCAAGAATGATACGTATGCTAATTTCATGTATGACAATAACAACTTGGAGGAAGTGTCTTCTTACAAGTACCTAGGAATTGATATTCATCACAAGCTCAACTGGAACTATAGCATTAAGAAAAGAATTAACGGAGGGTGGAAAGCTTACTTTAGTCTTGAAAATAACTGTAAAGCTGCAAACCTCATGATGTGGGATAAAAAGAAGCTCCTTTTTGAAACTCTAGTCACTCCTGTCATCTTGTATGGGTGTGAGGCTTGGGGTTGCAGCATCTCTAGAGAATCCTGGAGAAAGATCAAGCAAATCCAGAAGCGTTTTATAACTTATAACCTCAAAATAAAAAACAATACACCCTATCCTATTCTCCTTATAGAAGTGGGTCTCTCCTCCATCGAGAGACTAGCTATGACTAGACTCCTGTTATACAAGAACAAAATCAATAACATGGGAAACCATAGACTCCCTAAGATAGCTTTAAACTCCAGCTAAAACCACCTAAGGCTCAAGCTTGGGTGGTATAAAGATACCAGGTCTTGGTTAAACCACTGGGAGATCGATGAAAATATTGCTTTGTAGAATATTAATAACATTAAAAATATTATTTCTTCTAAGTTTAAAGAAAAATTGTGGTGTGAGAAAGATCTCGAGGCTAAAAGAAAATTAAGATATTATAA
>LPNX010483835.1:337508-376714 GCA_001517045.1 Pseudotsuga menziesii
CTAACCTTTTAGCCTGTCAAAATTATAATAAGCTCGGGACGCTTCTTTCCAAGCTCTTTGAGCATAGAAATATAACTTTAAAACAAACTAATTAATTATCTTTTTTAGGTCCAATAGACCAAAGTTTGGTCTTAGGGGACGTTAACCATCATCATCATCATCAAGTATCATTTGAACTAAAGTATAAATTGACATGAAAAGTGTAAGTTTAAAGTTTACGTTTTACACTTGAGAGATTGGAATTGGAGGAAGGTTACTAACTACAAACTCTAAAGTTATTGGGTGTGAAAAATTAAAAATAGACACAATTACAAAAAAGAATTTATATGGAGGTAAATACATTTTGGTATTTTACACCGTCCCTAATCGACATTGTTTAATAATTCACCCAAGAGTCATCCATCAATCCCACGTGTTTTCCTACCTCTAGCTTATCCACATTATTGACTACGTGAATTTATAGTGCTCAAAATATTGTACTTTCTTTTCTATGGTCTCTCTCAACTGGACCTTTCCTTTCTACGCTCTCTCTCAAATGACCCCTTCCTTTTATTTAAAGAGTTATTTATAAAATCAACATATATTCCATCAACATCTTAACTCTTTTTAAAGCTAGACTTTCATTAATTTAACTTGTACTATTATATGGCCTTTTCCTTTTTTTAAAGAGTTATTTATAAAATCAACATATATTCCATCAACCTCTTAACTCTTTTTAAAGCTAGAGTTTCACTAATTTAACTTGTAATATTATAACGAAATTTTATAAAGTAGGTTGCAGGTTTTTGAAACCATTCTGGTAAGTGAGTTATCTTAATTTTAATTTTAAAGAATAATTAATTTCAAAATCAATCTAATTACAATTTAATTTTTTATTTTTCAGTAGTTTCTTATAAGGAAATTTTATAAAGTAGGTTGCAGGTTTGTCAAACCATTCTGATGAGTGAGTTATCTCAAATTAGTATAATTTATTTTAATTTTAATTTTAAAAAATAATTAATTTCAAAATCAATCTAATTACAATTTAATTTATTATTATTTTTTTTAAGTAGTTTTTTATTTTATTTGTATAATTTATTTTAATTTTAATTTTAAAAAATAATTAATTTTAAAATCAATCTAATTACAATTTAATTTATTATTATTATTTTTTAAGTAGTTTTTAATTTTATTTCTTGGATTTTTTTAATGATTTATAACAAATATATATTAAAAAAAATTAAATTTAAATTTGAAAGCATTTTAATTGTATTTTTCAATTCATAAATGGATTCATTACCTTCACACACACTTAAAAATCTAAACACAAAAAACCAAAAAAAAATTAAAATATTATCATACTTAATAACCAAAACACATTTAATAAATCAATATAATAATTAATAACATCATACGCTAAATCATTTAATAAGTCAATCTAATTTGCAATGATTTATTTAGTAAAACAAATCGGATAGAATTTAATCTCGTTCCTAATAGCGAAATCATTTAATAAATGAAGAATATAATCTTGAACGAATTATTTACTAAAATACATCCGACACCAAATCATTTAAGAAATCAACAATATAATCTTCAATAAATTATTTATTAAAATAGATAAAGACATATCAGGGCACCAATTTTTCGATTCACAAATTAATATCACGCACACCTCAGTTTGCGACAATGACGGAAGCTAAGTGGGAAACGTGGCAAGCAAAGATTTTCACGAAACTGTTCATTCGGCTCTTACCTGGCATTTCTTTGTCGGTGATAGCGCTGGCAAATGAACACTTAACACGTTCGTAAACTACGTGTATCTCAGGGGTTGGAAGCTCTGTTAAAGTAGGGTTTGTGAATGGACTGGAGATTCTGTTAGCTTTTGTGAATTAATAGACTGGCTGAGAACGGCGGGTTTGGAGAATCGATCCTGGGCGGTCGGAAACTTTGAAACTTTGAATTTGATCATCATGTCTTTCCAGTACTCTTCATTCAGCAATGGGTTTTTGGGCGTTCATGGCGATCGGCTTCGGCATGGACGACTGAGGTGGGTTGAGTCTCATGACTCTGGTTCCGGCACTGAAGCCCTAAGGACTAATCAATTTGGTGGTCAGTCGACTATAAACCAAGACGAAACTAGCGATCCTTCTGCGGGATTCAATCAGAATTCGCTTGTAGAACAGGGAGATCACAGATATGCAAATTTCTCTGCTTCGAGTTCGACAGGAAGCAAATCTTCTGGGGGTCAAAGTAGCACTAGGTCTGAGGTATGAATTTTCACTTATTTCAATTTTGTGTCTGAGTTTAAAGGCAATTGCCACTGTAATTGGTGTTTTTTGGTTCATTTTTGGTTTGTAGGGCTCGATTGTTTTACATAACGGTGGCCACATTCAAGGGAAAGAGCCAATGGAACCTGCATCAGATGGTGTTGGGCCATACTCAGCGAGGTCTGGGAATCCATCGTTTACTTTATTGGCTGCTAATTTGCATTCTAATAGAGACAGCAAGCCCTCCCCGGAGTACTCAGAAGGTTAGATTAAAAGTAATGGTAGTTGTTAATTGGAACTGGAAGTATACATAATTTCACTGTATTATAAGGAATTGTTTAGGTATTTAACAAGATTGAAAGTTGGGGAGAATCTCAGATGATATTCTTTGAGCTGTTTCAGACGAAAACAATGGAATCCGGGATATTCATGTAACGGTGGAACATACGAGAGCAGATTCGAGCAGCAATGAGATGAGAAGACCTGCGCGCCGTCTACATCACAGCTGGTCTGATACATCCATGGCGTCGTTTGTATCAAGCGACAGCGAAAGTATAAGCTTGAGCAGAGAATTTGATAACGTTCTTACGGCGGCCAGGAATAATTCTAGTGCTACCCAGACTAGTTTCGATTCTACTCGCCCCACGAATATATTGAACGAAAATTCAGCTGTTCGGACCCCAGCCGCAATAAGGAGTAGTCATTTGCCAGGTATTGGAGAAGAAGAACCCTCTAGGAACACGAATGACGAAGCTGGCCGGGATCGAAACGAGGGCGCTGTAGATAATGGCGAGTACAGCAATAGAAGAGATAGCATGGCTCTTGTACCAACCAGTACTACAGTTGCAGAAGGAAATCGAGACCAGATAAATGCAAGGAGTGATTCTTTGGCACTCGTTACCATCGATGGATCCCATGGACGGACAGGTATAAATCCAATTTATAATTGCTTACAGTCTCTTGGGACTGTGTTATTTGCATAATAACGGGAAGCAATATCTATGAATTGAAGTATATTCAGCAAGTAAAATCGATAAAAATAATATTTTCAAGAGTACATAGTAAACGAGGAACAATATTATGATATACAGTAACATGTAACAAACGTATGTCGAGATAGAGTAAACTTGGTAAACAATGAACAATGTTATGATATATACAGTAACATGTAACAAACGTATGAAGTAGAGTAAACATAGTAAACAAGGAACAACGTTATGATATATACAGTAACCTGTAACAAAAAAAAAAGAGAGATAGAGTAATTATGCTATGGGAAAGGTCAAACGTATGAGATAGAGTAATAATGCTATGGGAAAGGCCATTCATTGCATGAATTTTTTTTGGTTCAAAAGCTTATTTTTTTCATAATTAAGTTTATTTTATTTACCAAACATTGACAACGAACATACTAAATAAATGGAATAATGTAATAGCAAACTAAATGAACTTACTATAAAATAATTATTTAAGTAAATATATTAAGTAAAACTTTTTTAAATGATAGGCTTTCTCATCAAACTTTTATTTTTTATTTATTTATTTTTGTTATTTTTATATCTTAAACTTATTATTATTAATAATTAGTATAGATTTATTTTAAAAAAGATTTACGAAGGCCAAAATTGGATTAATTTTTTTTGCAAACCCTCTTTTAGAGTGTATATGTAAGAGAACGTGAACTCAATGTAATTTGTAAAGTTAAAAAAAATATTTTTGGATATGTAAGAGAATGTAAATTGAATGTTTATGGTTTTGGTTTTAATTTGTAAAGTTAAAAAAAAATATTTTAAATCTAAATTTAACCTATATGTTATTTTTATAACATTTTATAATTTTTTATAAAGAGGGCATCCTCAAGTTGAGCACAAGATTTACACATCTCCCTTTAAAATTATTTTATCTTTTTCAAACAAAAAAATATTTTAGGTGGAACCCCTTTGACTAGCATGGTTGTCATTGGGTAAGTATAACATGGTTGGATTTTTTGGTATCCGATGAGATTAGAACTAATGGCCTTTAAGTTTAGGGGGCGTCTAAACCATACCCTACCACCAACTATTCTACATCTCGCAATTAAATTTTATCTTTACTTAAAAACAACTCCTCTAATAGTTAACATAATAATTAAATTATAATAAATAAATAAAATAAAATAATTATTAAACTAAATTTAAAATAAATATACTTCTTCCCTTTATTTTATTTGTGTTTATATATTATATCATAAACCCATTATATTCTTAAGTAACAAATTTGTGTTCAAATTAATGCATATAATTGTGTTTAATATAATTTAATATGAATTAAAAGACATATCATTGACAAGGAGTTTCTATATTTTAATCCTATGCATATCGACAAGAAGTTTCTATATTTTAATCCATTGCATATGGATCATTCTTTGGCATATTTATTTTAATATATGTTATTTTAATCATAAATAAATATTTTATTTATAATAGTGTTTTTAAAAGTATGCTTAAAGATTAAGTATTATTTATTTAAAATAATATTATTATATGAATAACTGTTTATATTTATTTGATAAATAAATATATTTTTTTAAAATTTTATTTTTTTGATTGAAAAGGATGAAACAAGTATATTACCCAATTAATTTTATGAATATCATTTCATATATATAAAAAAGCAAATAGTTTAACCAAAAAAACTACATATTATAAGTAGTTGTATAATTAAAAAATAGGTACATAGAGAACCATACATTTTTAATAAAAGCAATAAATATATCTTAATTTTAAATGAAATAAATTATAGAGTTTTTATTACTTGAAAGCAATGATAAATATTTTGCAACTCTTCACCTAATTAATCTAGAACGACAAGTGTAACTTAAAGTAACTTAAAAAAAAATTATATAGTTTATAAAATAAAAATGAAAACAAAATAAAAAACAATTAAAAAATCTAAATACACTTATAAAATAAAAATTTAAAACAAATAAAAAATAATTAAAATAATAACACCTCAATCAAGATATCTACACTATGTTTGATAAATTGATGGACCTATGCTAATTATATCTAATGAAAATAGATAATAGATAAGGTTAGTAACTATATAATCTCTTTGTTATTTATTATCATATTATTGTTATTAATCTTTATCATTTCTTTTTATTTATTATCATATTATTCTTAATAATCTGTACTGATCTTTGATAATTGCCCCCTTTGGACTTTACTTATTGTTTTCTGTTTGTATATTGGTATTTCCAGGCTCCACTTCAGATAGGGATGCTCCACCAAGCTCTTGGGATGCCCAGGATAACGAGACAGGCGCCATGGAGGAAAGTGGAAATCCGAATGGTGGGAATTACATTCACACAGAATCTCGCCTGTCTTCCACTAATGAGAACCGGCTGTCGACTCCAAAGGAAATCGCTCTGCAAAAGGTTAAGAGAGACGAGATAGAAGCCAAGGCAATCGCGTGGGAACAGGCCAAGATGGCCAAAGTGGATAACAGGTGAATTAACATACCATAAATTAACACTCCTGAATTTTAATATAATATGTACAATAAAAGAAGCAGGCCCAGCTCTTACAAACTGGCTGCGCACTAAGTAACTCTAGTATACTGGAACGTTCCATTACAGATTCAAGAGGGATCAAGCAATTATCGAGGCATGGGAGAACGAACAGAAAGTCAAAGCTAACATCAAAATGAAGAAAGTGGAGGTATGCTTATTTTCAATTACTACTGTGATGCGAATACAACATTTGTGGCTGAGTTTTTACGTAGTATTGTTTATTTTACTTCAGAGAAAATTGGAGGAGAAAAGGGCCAGAGCATTTGAGAAAATGCAAAATGAGATTGCTAAAGCCCATAGGAAAGAATTGAACAGGATAGCTGCTGCTGAGGCTAGAAGAGGTGCTGCAAAAGCCAAGATAACAGAGGCTTCTTACAATATACGCTCACTTGGAAAACTTCCTAAAAATTTTATCTTCTTCTAGAAATTCAGTACTAGGGTATTCGATTATATCGTACCTTCATGTTCGCGTAACAGTTATAAGCTCAATACTGACAGTTTATTTAGAGTCTCGTTATTTGAGTACAGTGTTTACAAAATAGTGCGGAAGTTTAGTTTGGTTGAATGTAATAGTGCCGCAGCTGTTCATAGGGTTGATGTATTTTTATAAATTTTTCAATTTTTCAGTGGTAGGCTACTCAGGGAGTGGACTGAGTACATATGTTGTAAGAATTCGTAGAATATGCTATCAGTAATCACTCAGACATGAAAGTTGAATTCCTCATGGCAAATATCGAAAGCCTATCAGTTGTTTATGTGATATCATAATCTGTTATTTTAGTGACTTTTATTTAGGTGATATTATAGTTTGCATCATCAGTTTGTTATTAACAAGAGTATGGGTGATCATGTAACTTCTATTAGTGGTCTATTAGATTTTAAAGAATAATATTTGGCTTACTTTAAAATCTTGTAAGCTTTTCAACGTCATTATACTTTTGGCAAGTTAGGAGGTTATAAAGTTTTGTATCGTAACAAATACTATGAAAATCACATCTAATATGGGTGTGAGTAGGGCACTTTAAGGAAAATTGTGTTTCATCTTCACATAGAGGACAAACCCTTTCACCCCAAGGAGGCCCTCTTTTGCTATGGATTTCAGGAGTTCTAATCTTGGTTGTATTAATTTTCTTCTGTGAGCTACTTACTACCAAAAGATACTTCTGATCTTCCAACTTATGATTAATTACCTCCTTATAGTATCTTAATTTTCTCTTAACCCCTAAATTTTCTCACACTACAAATTCTCTTTAACCTTAGAAGTAATAATATTTTTGACATTATCAATGTCCTCCAAAATGTAGTTTTCATCCATGCCCCAATGGTTTAAACAAGCCATGGTATCTTTACACCACTAGCACTTGAGACGTAGTTGGTTTTGACTCCAGTTTAAAACAATTTTAGGAAGCCTCTCATTTCCCATGTCATTTATCATATACTTATACTTGTACATCATATACCTATTCATCGCCATGCTCTCAATGGGGGAATGACACGCTTCTATAAGGAGAACAGGATAATGGGTATTTTTTTTAATTTTGAGGTTATAGGTTATAAATTGCTTCTCTATTTGTTCAATCTTTCCTCAAGATTGTCTAGAAATGTTGCACCCCCATACTTCACAACCATACAATGTAACACATGGATGAGAAGAGTTTCAAAGAGGGATTTTTTTATCCAACATGACCAAATGTGTTGATTTACAATTATTTTTAGGACCAAAATAAGATTTCCACCGTCCATTAATCATTTTTTCAATACTATAGTTCCAATTGAGATTGTGATGAATATCGATGCCGAGATACTTGCAAAATGTCACTTTTTTTAGATTTCTATTAAAATAAATAAAATTTGCATAGGTGTCTTTCTTATATTTTATAATCATCACTTTTGTCTTGTCCATGAACTAAGAGTCATACCCATGTTAGAACAAAAGTCTTTTAGAATTATTAATTTCTTATCATGGTAAGAAGGACGCCTTGCCATAAGAACAATATCATAAATTTAAATTTCATTTATAGTATTTATATAATCTTTTAAACTTAACAACCCAAAATTTCAAATTTAATTTATGAACTAACATCATGTATATTTACTTTTACCTTGAAATGTGAAATTCAATATATTTATATTCAATCTAACAAATAAACTATGCCTATAACGACGCCAAAATATAAACCAAATTTTTTTAATCAATAATAGAAACACAAACAAGTACAAGGGAGATTAGAGTCACCTACTTGAAGATAAAGCCGTAAAGATACTTGGAGAACCAGCTCCTCCCAACCATAGGAGAGGATCGCAAGAGAAAGTATGATCCCAACTCCACCCTCAAGCTGGATCACCACCATGCACACTAGAACAACAAGTAAACTTCCATGTGGCACTCTCTCTCGCTCTTAAAGTCCGTAACAAGCTCAATGATGAACTTGTGAAAGGGAGAAACACTCAAAACATGCACTCGCAACAAATTTTCTCCATGCACGAAACGACACCCCGTGCTATCTTAGTGCACCCATATATATATATATTTTTCCCACATCTTATGCCATCCCAGTCAAATTTCAAATCAATCCATAAATCTATATGATTTAGGATCTTGTTTAGTTGATGAGTTTTAGATTGGATTTGATTAGCAAAGATCTCTCTTGCTTGCTTAATGTTCTCTTGTGCCATGGTGGTGTCCCCTCATTTAAATAAATTCTCCAAGTGCCTTAAATTCCTTTTATTAATAATAAAATAGTAGTTTGTCGTGCAAAATGTCACTCACACCTATTGTGAGTATTTTTGAGTTTTTAATTAACTCTTACAAAAATAACTATTTTTTTTAATATTATTTTCACAAATATAAAATAAAAATGCCTTGGGGGTATTATATTCCCCCCGTATTCTTAACACCATCCTCGGTGTTCTTTTATTCTGAGATCTCTTGCTCATTTCGGAAGATGGAGGGATATGATTCTCACATTTTGTCCTCCATTTCTCAAGTTGCCTCTTTAGTGATGAAGTGCTTCCATTACACTTTTATTTGAACGATGGTTTGATTCTGTAGCATACATTTCTTCCTATATAGGATGTAGAAAGATTCAGTCTGGAACTTTCCCTTGGGTTATACCTGAATCACATTCCCGTCAATTATATGAGTAGCATCATATATATATATATATATATATATATATATATAATGAAACATGATATACATTGTGTACTTTTATATTATGGGGAAGCATAAGCTAATAGGCTACCAACCCTATCTTAGCTAACACTTTGAAAGGTCCGCAATACATTGGTGCCATCTTGCAACATTGTCACATCCCCTACCCTCTGAGAGGACATGACTATGCACTACTGCTATCATTTAAGAGGGGATCTAAGCCCCATGAACATGAATAATAAGAATGCATTAGGAATAACAACATACATAGATGCATAATGCATGCAATCTACAGCGAAATAAAATACATTTCATTCAAGCATTCAACATGTTCATAATGTTCATTAAACAAACACAGTTGCAGAGATTAAATATACAAGAAATAGTTATCTTGAGAAGGAATATCCCTGCAACTAGCTATGTCGTTGCAATGTTCCATCCAACCATAGGACAGTGTGCTAATCAATCTCTTAGTACCACTGCCACCCCCTAGCTAGGAATGATTCCCACAAAGGAGTAAGGTTAAAAAGTAGGATAGCACATAAACAAAGTCATGTCAAAATTCATCCAATCCAAAACTACATTTGGGTTTATCAGGCTGCTAAGGAGGTGCAAAGGTGGAATTGCTAAGCTAGTGGGATCAACCATTGATCTATTGACACCTACACAAGATATGGCTTGGATTCCCAAATACCAACACACCCAACACAAGGAAGCATCCCCTTCTCTGCTACACAATCCCTCGAGATATGCCAACCCTTACAGTTCTCTTCATGGTGTGCATGGGGAGATAACCAACCTCTATTCATCTCTCTGTGACGTTCCTCTTTGTACTAGTTTTATCAAGCCAATTATGCCCTCTTCCACTCTTATGATTTAGACCAAACAAGGATTTACAGAACAACAAGCACAAGGGTGCACACAACAACAACTACACATGTTGGGTATGAAGGAAAAACGGTTTGCAACCAGAAAATGAATTTGGAAATGGGGAAATCAACCCTTCAGTGAGCAATCCAAGTTCAACAATGATTTAATAGATTCACAGAGGAAAAAATGACATCTACAAACCCCCATCTCATGGATTCGAATTCATAAATCATCTCGTGGCTTCACATGGATAAAAACAACCCCTTCAAAACCCCAAAATGTGGATCTCTATTGCACATTCACTCAGAAACACAGGAAAAAAATTACGAGGTTGGAGAAATGAAGAAAATAATAGGAAATTGTTAGGGGGAGATATCAACAAGCTTCAGGTGCGTGAGAGAGCCCAAACATGAATGAGAATGGCTGAGGAATGAAGGATGTAAATGCATGATGGAATGGGAAGAAATTTTTGGGTTTTTACTTGCCCAAGAAGTCAAAACATGATTTCAAAAACTGATGGCTTCTCAAATTCGAATTTGACGGCCATACTCTTCTCATCCCCATGCCTTAACTAACTCAACCAATTTCTGTAAGAAATAAATGATTGGGCACAAAAGAAAAAATTGGTAGTTAACAGTTTGATGGGTTCTCTCTTGACATTTGGCTTTACCCTATTGGCTCAAGGGTTTGAATACGCCCCCCCAATCCTTAGGAAATCATGGCCCCATCTATTTAATGTTGCATTAACATAGTTGGTTGTGGGTATTTTAATTAAATTGCATATTTACATGATTTCCAATATATACTATGCCATCGGCTAGCACGATAACCATCAACATTGATTTTAATTGCTGAAACACAAAAAACTAAATCGACGATGGGGCCTTTTTCTTTAGCTCCATGCCATGATTAAATAAAATATTTACATCATATATAATTTAATGCAAACAGGGTCAAAACTAGGGTGTTACATTCCCCTCCCCCTTACAACACCACTGTCCTCAATGCTTTACAAAATCGAACAAAAATGATACACTGGCACCACCCTTAGTGCTTCGCAAAATTGATCAAAAATGGATGTGACAATAGCATGGCACACTCCAACTCCCACATAGCCTCATTAGGACTATAGTGCTCCCATTGCACCTTCACCTTCCCAACGACTTGATTCTACAGCAGTATGACCCTTCTGTTGAGGATGCGCATTGGCTCGGTTTGGAACTCTCCTCTGGTTCCACCTGAATCACATACCAATTTATCACATGGTTAGGATCATGTACACATTTCTTAAGAAAACAAACATGAAAAACATTATGAGCACTAGTGCAAGAAGGAAATGCAAGTCTATATGTAACTGGCCCTATTCTTTCATGCACTTCAAACGGTCCATAGTATCTAGGTGACAACTTGGCACAACTTCCAAGTTTCAAGGATCTCTTCCTTTCCCTCACTTAGAGGTAGACATGATCCCAACACTGAACTCTTTATGCACTCTATGATTATCTACATATATTTTTTGTTTGTCCTGGGTTGCCTTCATATTATTCTTGATCTTTGCAACCTCTTGCTCCATTTCCTTCAACAAATATGGACCAAGCAAAATTGTGTTCATTGGATTATCCCATTTCACTGGTGACCTACACCTTATTCCATATAAATCCTCGTACGGACTCATTCCCAATGATGCTTGTTGTCCATTATTATATGCAAACTATACCAAGTGTAAATAATGTTCCCAATTGGTTGGTTTGTCGATCACATACATGCAACGAATGTCCTCCAACACTTGATTCACTCTCTCAATTTGACCATCAGTCTGAGGATGGTAGGCAGTGCTGAAGTTCAGCTTGTTACCCAAATATGCAAACAAACCCATCCAAAAATTGGAAGTGAACTCGGGATCCCTCTCAGAAACTAATCATTCTTATATGTGGACTTAACCAGTGTAAAATGTGATGCATTTGTCAACTTGTCCACCACAACCATGATGGAATCATGTTGTCTCCAAGTCATTGGAAATCCTGTAATGAAATCCATGGAACTAACTTCCCATTTCCATTCTGGGACTGGAAAATGCTACAATAAACCTGCTGGGTGTTGATTCTCAACCTTCACTTGCTGACATTTCATGCACTTAGAACTATACTCAGCAATGTACTTTTTCATTCGTGGCCAAAAATACTGCTTTATGGTTGTAGCAATTGTCTTCTGATATCTTGGGTGACTAGAATATGGATCTTGATGGATTTCATCCATAACGACTCTCCTCAAATTTGCTACATTTGGAATATAAATTCTATTCTTATAAGTAATAAGTTCATATTATTCCAATTTATATCCCTAATAATTATTCTCAATGCTTTGCTGTTGCAACTTGTCCTTGATCTACACATATAACTCATATTCAACAATATGATTAACAATTTCCTATCTCAAATCTGGTTGGAAAATATTAAGAGAAATCACATGCATTTCATGCACCTTCCTGATGAGTGCATCAACCACTTTGTTTTCTTTTCCTTTTATGTGTTTGATTTCAAAATCAAACTCACGTAAACACTCTAGCCATCTAGCTTTCCTAGAATTTAGAGTAGGCTGATCAAACCATGATCAAACAAGTACTTTAGACCATAATGGTCTGTCCTTAGCTCAAATATTCTTCCCATCAAGTAATTCCTCCACATCTTGAAAGAATATACTATGGATGCAAGTTCTAGATCATGAGTATCATAGTTCTTCTCATGATCCTTCAGCTTTCTTTACTCATAACATACCAGGTGGTTGTCTTGCATAACAAATCCTCCTAGTCCTTGATTGGATGCATTAGTACACACCACAAAATATTTCTGTAGGTCTGCAACTTTCAGAATGGCTGCACTTGTAAGAATACTCTTCAACCGTTGGAAGCTCTCCTCACATATTGGTGTCCATTCAAACTTCATCCCCTTCTTTTGCAAATAAGTGATTGCATGTGCAACATTGGAGAATCATTCAATGAATCTCCTGTAGTATGCTACAAGTTCCATAAAATATCTTACATCTGTCACATTTCTCGGGGTAGGACATGTTGGGCCCAGAAATGACCCCTTTTTGACCACCTTTACCTACCTCTTTTTGCCTCATCTTACTCCATTATGTACACTAAACAGATGTGTTTCCTTCACTTGATCCCTCAATTCATACATGTATGGTTAATTATTGTCTTATCTTACTAATGATTAGGATTGTTGTAATCAAGGCTCTATATCTTGAATTATGCTAACATATGGTGGTTTTATAAAGATTATTCGAGATGTAAAGGATACAGGTGTAGCAGGATGAACATGCCAAGAGAGGGATGGAAATTCATTGCTGAGGTAATCGCCATCTATTCCATTGTTTCCCAAATAAAGCGGTCAAATGTTACTATTCCGTGCAAGCTGTACAAAGGTGGCTGCAACAGTGCGCTGCTGCTCAAGGAGAGCTGCAATCGACGAAGTATCTTCTAGATTGATCATGATTGTCATCACTGGATCGAGTAACAACATTCCTATATTTCCTACTTGTATCTTGTCATAGCTGTAACAACTTATCGTAATTGGGGAAGCCTGAAGATAAGAGATCTTCATGGCTTCTCGATATCAATGGGTATAAGTTATGATTGTAATTGTATAAATAAAGGGAACTATTCCAAGCGAGGGGTTGGAGATTAATCGATTTTATTTGTATAAGCCGTGATAGAGGTTGTGTGTTCATCTCACCATTTTTAATACAAGGAGTTTGATTCTTCAGATATCAGCGTTTTAACATGTGCCATCTCCAACATCTTTGTGCGAAGGCTGGGCCCGCCTTCCTACAGAGATTGCTGAGTTAATTAGGTATTTTATTTATTCTATTGTGTGGTGTGAATCTTATGATGAATTCATTTATTTACAGTAGCTACAACAGTCATTGATTTATTATGCGTTCCTTTGAATGATCAGTAATTGCATTCCCTGTAAACTGCAATGGTGTGGTGTGACAGTTGACTGTGTAGATTAACTTCCTCTTATGCAGCTGTGTGATAGCTGTAACAGCCGTGTTCATCCCTTGTCCTTTCAATTGCTATTTTCTTTAGATCTCTTTAGTTCATCGCTTTACAATTATAATTGTGAAACTTAATCCCCGCACTTTG
The DNA here is from genome assembly GCA_001517045.1 of Pseudotsuga menziesii. Taxonomy (NCBI): domain Eukaryota; kingdom Viridiplantae; phylum Streptophyta; class Pinopsida; order Pinales; family Pinaceae; genus Pseudotsuga; species Pseudotsuga menziesii. Next base: position 351,488 of record LPNX010483835.1, read on the forward strand.
AATTCCTATATTAAGTAGAATGAAGATAACTAAGATGGATCTTCAGATGGATGGTAATTTAGGATTTAACTTTCTGCAAAAGTAAATCTAGATGTTTATTTTTTGAATTTCTCATTTCTAGATTAAGGGTTGTGAGTAGGTAAGTGTGATTTGGCATTTTCAAGAAGGTAAATTATATTAAGTAGATATTGGGATGAGTGGGCTGAACATGAAAGTAGGATAATTCATTTATAGTATCAGCTACTTAGTGTTTAAGCATATATAGTGCACATTATCTTTGAAATAAAACACTTCCCTAGGTTGACAATTTATATTGAACACTCTGTATGTTGGATTTAATTAATTTGCATATAGGGTGCCCAACATTTTGGCATCGTTGCTGGGGAAAGATAATTATTAGACACCGTAGTAGTTGTATCCAGTAATTATATTTATTCATTTTTCTTCAGTTTTTAATTTTGCATGTTTTGGGTTGCATGAATATGAGAAGGGTATAGCATGACATTCCTATAAATCCTAGAACCCCACACAACACTAAAATTGTAGGTGGTCGAGGCCATGGGAGAAATCCAGCATTGGGAAAAATAAATTTATTGATGATCTGGTTGATAGGACCAATTCTTCTACTAGAGATCACCATCAGGAAACACCTATTAGAAGAAGCCCAGTTACCCTTGGAGTGGCAGCATCAGTTTCCACAATGGAGAACATAGGAGGAGCTACAACACCCTTCGGTATCCCTGCGGAGGAAGATAGAGTTAGTACTACAGGATCAGCTAACCGAGATTTGATATATCACATTAATAGGAAGGTTGTGAAAGAAGAGGAGTGGACACAGTTCCATAAAAAATTTAACGATTAGTGGAAGGATGAAGAGGATAAAGTAAAAGAAGACATGAGAAACATATGTGATCCTAAAGATCACGAAGAAGTAATGGGTGAAAATCAACATCACAAGGGTAACTCCCCGCTTGAAGGGACAGTTGTACACTCCAGTTCCCAATTCAACAGCCAGAGGGGATAGCCCCCATGAAAAATATATCGTCATCGGTGTTGCCTTGTTTTTATAGAAAAGAGACAAAGGATCCAGATGAATTTATTTTTGAATTTGACATCCTCTGTCATAGCTATGACTACACAACTAATGCACATAAGCTAAAACTTTTTCCTGCCACTTTGAAGGACAATGCATTACGTTGGTTCATGAGCCTGGGTGGGGGAACTATCACTACCTGGGACCGGATGAAACAAGTGTTCCTGGAGAAATATCAGGAGTATTGCAATACCAAGGATAAGAGAGAAGAACTATTTAAAATGGTACAAAGGGATGATGAAAGTCTAGAATATTTTGTTGAAAGGATTTTATATAATGTGCAGAGAGCTAGACAAACTAATATGGGGTTAGATGTGCTCAAAATAATCCTACTTCGTGGGATTAGGGATGACTTCCTATACATGTTGAACTTGTTAGGAAAGGGGGATATCTCAAAGGATTCCTTTGAAAAGATCATTGAACTATGCAAAAGGTATTTCAGGGGATCTTCCAGGAACAACAAATGGGACAAATGAGACAAATTAGAACATGATGTCTTCGGCAGAACACAAAAGTCATCTAATGGAGGAGACATATGGGTAGAAATAGGAAATCTCCTAGAAAATTTCAAGATAGAAATGATGAGATCCATCTCCTCGAAAATAGATGTCCCGAGGACAAAGCAGAAACAAGCAGTTTAGGATCTCACACTTGGTATATTCTTCCCTAAATGTAGGAAGAACCACCCTCTGAAGGAGTGCCCACTTGACAAGGTAGAAGTGTGTCAGTTGTGTGAGCTAAACCATGACACAAAATAATGCCCTTCACTACCTCAAGTGATGGCAGTTCTGCAGGAATCAACTCCAGATGTGGAACCAACCTACTTTATTGCACAGAAAAGGCCTTGGCAGCCTCGAGATGAAGGTATGGCTCTAGACTTGTTTCCATTTTCAAATAACATGAATAATTGGCATAATATGCAGCACATGAATACACAATTCACTTCATCTTATTCTAACCATTAATGGTATCCCTCTCAACCTTCGATGCAAAATTTTCACTCCTGGAACTCTTGGACATAGCCACCATACCAACAAAATTATTGGTCTCCTGGATGGAGGAACATCCATCTAGGGAACCAGTTTCCCCATAACCAACCTCCTCAACAGCTTTCACATCAAATGTTTCCGCATCAACTGTACCCTCCTCAACAATATCCTCAGCCTTATCAGTAGTTGTAGCTGCAACTCCAGAATAATGCTATCCCCAATATGTCGATACGACCACAGCTTCCTACTCAAGATAACCCCAACCCAAATAATAAAGTAGTCCATCAGTTTGAGACTGCCAGCATGCCCGCTTACTCCATTACTCCAGTTCCCTACAACAACATCCACTTATGATCAGGGAGGGTAGTGGAGCCTTTGGTCATTGAGGATTTTCCATCCTTTGTGTCTGAAGAAAGGATGAACCAACCGTATTTATCCAATACAATGACCCCCATTATTGAGGACACTGAATATCCTACCAATATGTCGTCTGAAACACAAGAAGACACATTTATCGACACACAACCTACACAATTGATTAGGGAACCACCATACCCTGAAAGATTAATACTACCAAAGGCAGTGGGACAATCTCAATTTAACCTCTTATGAGAGTTAAAAAAATCTCTATGTCAAAATTCCACTCCTTCAGGCCCTTCACGATGTACCTATCTATGCCAGAACCATTCAAGATCTATGTACAAGGAAACCAAGAAGAAAACCTAGGGATCCTCCCATTGTTCATGTCATGTTGAAATTATCTGAATTAATAATGGGAAAAAACCTCTTGGCCAAATACGATGATCTTGGGAATCCCACTATCACTGTGCAGATTGGGAGCATGCAGATACCCAACGTACTGGTATATTTAGGTGCAACAATTAACGTCATGATCGTTGAAACTATAAGGAAACTCGGGCTCACTAATCTCAGGCCAACTTCTACCATTTTAGAACTAGTAGATAGATCCACTATTAAACCTGAAGGAATATTGGATGGCCTCATTATCTCAGTTGATTCGTGGGAATATCCTGCTGAATTCTTGGTTTTAAAACCTAAGTTGTAGCTAGGAGGACACCCATTGATCCTGGGAAGGCCCTGGTTAGCTATGGCTGATGCCTGCATCAACTGTCGATCTGGGTCTATGACCATATCAGATGGAACCGAGATAAATAACCTCACTCTATATCCTCTAGCTCGACCGAGCCTAGAAGCTGAAACTCTGTTATGGATGGAGAAAGAGGAAGAGGAGGGCGTTCAACCATTATTAACGATAAGGAAGGTATTGACTTTCAAAGATGAAACTGAAGACGTTGCCATTAATAATTTCATCAGTGGATCCATTTCTGTCAATAAGAAAATTTATCATATCCTGAATGCTACTCTAGGTGAAGAAGAACAAGAAAATCTCATAGAGGAGACATTAGTCAGTGATACTCACATAGTTCCAGTGTTGAAAAATTCAAAACGTGTTCCTGTCGAGGTAGAGTTTGGAAAAAACTTGAATATCAATCCCAGTGTTGCTCCAGATGAATAGGAATGCCTAATCACTCTCTTAAAAAAACATAAGGGGGCATTTTCCTGGGAGTACATAGACATGAAGGGCATCCCTTCTGATCTATGCACCCACCACATTTATATCAAAAGTGACTCCCATCCTATGTTCCAGCCTCAACGAAGAATGAATCCCAATCTTAGGGACACAGTGAAGGAAGAAATTCAAAAACTCTTGGAAGCAGGATTTATATATCCCATTTCAGACATCGAGTGGGTGTCTCCACTCGTGATAGTACCCAAGAAGAATGGTAAATGGAGAATCTATGTGGACTATAGAGAGATGAACAAGGAAACATAGAAAGATCACTTTCCCCCTCCTTTCATTGATCAAGTACTTGACATGTTATCCGATAATAAGTTTTTCTCCTTCCTGGATGGGTTTATCGGATACAATCAAATCCAGATTGCTCTTGAAGACCAAGATAAAACTACCTTCACCTGTCCCTGGGGAACTTTTCATATAGAGTACTTCCCTTTGGCTTATGCAATGCACTAGCCACATTTCAAAAAGCTTTGATTGGCATCTTTCCAGAATTGGTTAATGATAGTATGGAAATTTTCATGGATGATTTTACTCCTTATGGAAAAGTCTTTGAAGAAGCATTGAAATATTTGGAAAAGGTTTTAACATGCTGCGAGTAGACCCAGCTATGTTTCAGCACTGAAAAGTTCTATATGATGATGAGTGAAGGGGTAGTGTTGGGGCATTTTATCTCCGTTGATGGAATCTAGGTAGACCCCTCTAAAATCAGGGTAATAAAAAATATAACTACTCCTAGAACTCAGAAAGAAGTGCGTAGTTTCTTAGGGCATGCTAGTTATTACAGAAGATTTATAGAAAACTTTTTAAAACTTGCCTCTCCTTTGTTTTCATTGTTATTAAAGGATGTGCAATTTACTTGGAATGAGGCATGCCAGACAACGTTTGTTAAACTTAAGGAAAAGATACTCACAACTCCCATCCTAAGGGGGGCCAATTGGGCCCTGCCCTTCCACATTTCTTCATATGCCTCTGATACTACCATTGGAGTAGTTTTAGGACAACAGGATGGTCAAGCTATTTATTATATTAGCAAAAAATTAGCCCTTGCTGAAATTAATTATACTGATACCGAGAAGGAGTTTTTATCCATTGTCACAAATTTTGACATTATATCACTGGATATCCTACCTTTGTGCATACTGACCACTCAGCTATCAAGTATCTAATGAATAAACCTATTACAAATGCTCGGGTAACTAGATGGCTATTATTACTACAGGAATTTGATATCACTATTATAGATAGACCTGGAAAAGAAAATGTTGTTGCTGATTTCTTATCTCGTTTTACTAACAGTGATGATAATATTCCTGTCGAGGACTCTTTTCTAGATGAACACTTCTTTGCAGTTTCAGCTCATTCCCCTTGGTATGTAGATGTCGCTAACTACTTGGCTGTAGGGAAGCTTTCGGTACATTTGTCAAAAATATAAAAGAGGAAAATCATTCAACAAAGTGTCAGGTATGGTTGGATAGATGGTCATCTCTTTTACAGAGGCCATGATCTTGATATCAGAAGATGTGTAAGAGAGGATGAAATATTCCATATTCTAAAGGCCTGCCATGATGAGCCTTGTGGGGGACATTTTGTAGATAGGAGGACAAGACACAAATAACTGAGAATGGGCTACTATTGGCCGACACATTTCAGGGATGCAAAAAAATATGTCCTGTCTTATGACAACTTCCATAGGATGGAACAACCTAATAGATTGGATCAAATGCCTCTTCAACCACAACTGGTGGTTGAACCTTTTGACAGATGGGCCTTAGATTTTGTTGGCACTATCAACATTCATTCCAGGAAGAAAGCCTACATCTTGTTTTGTATCGACTACATGACGAAATGGGTAGAAGTTGTGGCTTTGGTGAAAGCTAATGACGAGGATGTGATCGATTTCCTGAATGGTGAAATATTTACCCATTTCGGAGTACCCAAGGAAGTGGTTACAGATGGAGGACCTCAGTTTGTGTCGCGTCAATTTGAAGCTTTTCTATGGAAGTACCATATTCAGCATCGGATAGCTTCACCATACCATCCCCAGGCCAATGGCCAGGTGGAAAGCACTAACAAAGTTATTGAAGCCATCCTTACCAAAACAGTCAGGAGCCATCGTAGAGACTGGGCTGATAGAATTCTGGAAGCATTGTGGGAACATAGTACTACTTGGTGCAATACTATAGGTTTCTCTCCTTATTACTTGGTGTATGGGAAAAGTGTTGTCTTCCCCATTGAATTTGAAATCAAGACTTTGAAGACAGATACGAAGGTAAAATTAGATGTGACTGAAGCCCAGAAGAGCATATTGAATAAATTGAATGAACTTGATGAGAAATGTTTAGCTGTTGTGGATCAGACAGTATTAATCCAGCAACAGAGATCCAATTGGCACGACCAATTCATCAAAAAGAAAATCTTCTGTGAAGGAGACTGGGCATTATTATATGATTCAAGATTCAAAAGGGATTTCAAGGGTAAGTTACGCACAAGATGGTCGGGCCCATACCTAGTAGATAGAGTATTTGATAATGGTACAATTTGCCTGGTCACCATTGATGAGAATCGGGCACCATTATTTTCTAATGGTCACAAGCTGCGACTGTACCATAAGCCCATTTCGAAGGATAAATTTACTTCATAGATTGTAGCTGATCCGGAATACCAGTTAGAATAAGGGCATGAATCTTTTTCTGCCCCTGTCAATCTTTAGACAATCCCTATGATTCCTATATAACCTTTTTAACATAAATAAATTGATATTTTTATTATGATTTTTTTTTCCTTTACGCTTGATTCATTTTTTTTTAAGAAAATGTGCAGGGATGTACCTGAGGAGAAATAGTCATGATCGGGCCTAATGACCATGGTTGTCCTTTTGTAGATTCCTGCTTCAAAAGAAAACTCCCTAAAATAAATAGTGAACAATCTGTCACAGCTGCGACTCCTATAAAAATTGCCTATTTTTCTGTTTACCTGGAGCTACAACACTGTAAACTTACGACCTTTTTCCTATTCTCCGTAGCTGCAACACCATAAACTTATGACCTTTTTCCCATTCCCTGCAGCTGCAACACCATAAAATTATGACCTTTCTCCTGTTCCCTGTAGCTGCAACAACGTAAACTTATGACCTTTTTCCTGTTCTGCGTAGCTGCAACATCGTAACATAACGACCTTTTTCCCGTTCCATGTAGCTGTAACACCGTAAAATAATGACCTTTTTCCTGTTCCGCGCAGTTGCAACACCATAAAGCCTTGCCTATTTTTCCAATTATCCATAGCTGTAACATTGTAACGTAATTCCTTTTTCTCTCCTGCAAAGCTGCGAATCCGTTTCAATTTTGAACTTTTTTTTATCTTTTTTCAGCAATTGCGACTCTATTTCACTCTTGCCCATTTTTATTTTTTTCGACGGCTGTGACTCCACCAAAACTGGCTGATTTTTCTATGATTCACGACTGCGACTCCGCCAAACTGGTTTATTTTTCTATAGCACATGACTGTGACTTCCCTAATATTGGTAGAACTTTTTGCAATTTTGGGTCACGGCTCCTCCAGATCTGGCCAGAATTCTTGCTGCCAGTAATTTCGAATTATCTCATAGCATTCATTATGTTTTTCGACAGGATTGACAAGATGGTTTTGGTCCACTTGGAGAAAAAGTCATTACAGCAGGCCTGCAATAATGATCAAATTTAAATGGCTACACTTCACATGCTTTACTATTCTCAAAGGTCACCGTTCATCGCATATTTATGAAGGTATGGTTCTGATTATTTACTTGATTAAGCATTAACTAGATTTGACAGCATTAATCATACCTTCCTTTCTGCACCCATTATTACACCTGCATACTGTTAACTGTCCACTCGTACGACTTAATGGCCATTTAATATTATTTGATAACTGTCACCTTTCCTAATTTGGGATAAATTTCCAAACATTTACATGCTATTAACTTTCTGAATTTACCCAACTCCACTCTCAGTTGTTCACGCATACTCTGTTCTTTAACCTCCATTGTTGAGACCTATAATCTATGGGACTGATAATGAATTATGAAGTCAAACAAACATGGGTATCCTAGCTCGGAATGAACCTCCAAATACATGAGAACTGAGAAGAAATGTTGAATTTTTCGCTATTTTTGAAGCTGTAGTCTGGACTAAATTCTTCCAACGCCTAAATGGGTTTCATCGAGAGACAGCTCTACAATTTTCCTTAAATCTTACAGAAACCCACTTAGAGGTTAGGGGGTTACGTGTAGAAGTCTCTAAAGCAATAGTGGCTGAAGTCACTGTCCTTCCTCAGGTGGAAAGATCTTGGTTTGGTCAAGGAACCCCCATTGCTGCTGCAGTATAGGATTTTCTGATAGAGGGGGAGCAAATTCGTTAGTCAAGGAGAGGGATAGCGTTATAGTCACTACCTCGGCCATGGGATCAAGTAGTAGTATTCCTCAAGAAGTATATCACCTGTGAAGGTAGGTATAAAACTTTTTATTATTCTGAACTTCCTCTATTATCTCATCTATGCCATAGGGCCTTACTGAACATTCCATTTTATCTATTTAATGAACTACACCATATGGCGGGGTTTGTTATAACAACCAAGCATCCAAACTCCTCCCTTACCCACCACGGCATGATCAAATTAATAATATTAAGGGCCTTAGCTCAAAGGAACCAAACTTGGGATCAATTCATAGGTCAAAACTTAGATAAATCAGGAACCCGCCCTTTTTCCTGGCGTTCCAATCGAGGCAGAAGTAGAAGTACCTGTACTCTTGGGGGCTGTTCAAAACCAAGAGGAGCATGCAAATGTAAAGCTAGGGGGAGATGACGAGAAATAGGAGGATCGGAGTCCCTCCAATTTAGCTAGGGGGGAAGATGATATTGGATCGGATGATCAATCAGATGACCAAGCAGAATAATTGGAGGAAAATGCAAGAGAAAACCTCATGGAAAGATTAAATAATATGGAATCTTTGACAATAGAGGCTGAAGCTGGAGCAACATTGAATGCTGCAAAAACTAAAGTTGAGGATGTTAGAGCCATGATAACAGAAGGAGACACATAGGTATTGAGCATTGAATCTTCCCCTGAAGGGGGGGGGGGGGATCCGATTGAAGAAGAACAAGAAAACGTTGAGATAGAAGATATCCCTTCCACATCAGCTACAAATTTGGAGATTCCTACACCATGAAAGAAAAGAAGGAGATCAAAATAAGAGATACAAGCATCACCACCAATAAGAAAAAAAAGAACCAGGTTAGTTACAGCAGCTGAAGCAACACGGGAAATATGGGAAACCCTAGAAGCACAAATTGAATTCCCCATTCTAATACCCAAAGAAAATGACCCCCCATGGGAATCGGTTGCAGAAGAACCTCAAATTGAGGGAATTTTGTAATAAAATGGTCTATTAAAAGAAGAAGTACAGTCACTTCAAAAAGAACTAGAAAATTGGAAGGAAGCATGCAGGAAGTAGGTAGAAAGGAAGTTGCACACACTAGTTGAATCTACAGACCGATTAGAAGGATCACCTCCTACTGAGGATGGTGAGGAGGAAGAAATAGTGTTTTGCACTATGTGTGGATAAATATTTAACCAATCAGTCTAAAAAGTCATAGTTCGTGCCTTTGTGACACAACAACCTGTACTAGCAGCTATGGATGAACATGGACAAGAAGCACCTAAGATGGAGGTGAGGGATGCATAAATGATTCCTAATATAGAAAAGGGGGAAAGTGAACAATTACAGTCACATCTAGCACAAGAAGGACAATCTGATTGGAAGGATGATGAAGCTTCCCAAGAGCAACTTCAGCAAAGGGAAGTAGTAGATAAACAGGGTCCTCATACACAAGAACTAGCATTCCTGAATATTCTTGTTGAAGTTACCACCCAAATTGGGGCAGAAGAACTAGAGGCTGAGAATATTCCTGATTTTAATGAGGAAGTCTATGTTGTGATTCCTGAACCATCCCAGGACACAGAATTAATAGAAATGGAATTCCAGCAGAAATAAAATGATGAAGCTAACCAGGATGTTGTCGCACAAGAACCAACATCCCCATAAATTTATGTGGAGATTCTTAGGCAGCAAGAATAAATCAACCCCGAGATGGATATAATCCCTGATTTGGAGTTAGGAGAGGATGAACACATGCAATCACAGTCCTCGAGGGACACTGAAATTATCAAAGAACATCTCCATATTGCAGAAGACATGGAAGTAACTCAAGAAAAACCCCAACAGCATGAATAAATACAAGGGAAGGGCTTTGCTACATAAGAACCAATGGCCTTGCATCTCCCTGTCAAAGTTACAGTGGACAATCAGGAAGATGGGGAGACCAAAATTTAGAAAGAGGTTGTCACACAAGAACCAACACCTTCACAATCGGCTGTTAAGGTCGTTGTAAGAGAACTCCAAGGAGAGGATGCCGATACACAAGAACCAACATCCCCAAAAGTTGTTTCAGAGGCGCCCATGGTTGAAGTTGCTATAGGATAAATTCAAAGAGAGGATACTATTACACAACAACCAACATCCCCAGAAGTTGTTTCAGAGGCACCCATGGTTGAAGTTGTTGTAGGAGAAATTCAAAGAGGGGTTGTTATTACACAAGAACTAGTATCCCCTGAAGTTATTTCAAAAGTACCTATGCAGGCAGTCCAGGATGTTCAAATTGGAACATCAGATGATACGGTATGGACTCAACTTCCTCACAATTTTGTCAATTTGGATTCTAATAATGAAGATCATACTGAAGATGAAGAAATCTAGAGGCTGATAAAAGACCTCTCAATCCTAAGAATAGAAGTGAGGAAGTGGAGGAGTCAGTGGAGAGGTGCCAAGAATGGATGGTTTCCCTTGGTGAACATAGAAAGTCCATCAAGGAATTAAAGGAATGATGGGCAGAAGAACTCATGTTCCAGAAACTCCGTTGGGAAGAGATAGAGAAGGAGCTGAAAAAGTTCAAATCCATGCAGGTGGAAAAAGATCAGCTGTATACTCTTTCTTAATAATTGTTGGGTACTAGAGTACCATCCTCCTCCTACCCTGTGTTTTTATTTGAGCAGTTTATTTCGTTAAAACTAAAGGCTGCAAAAGAAGGAATACCTTATGAAGTAGCTAACTCAGCTAAATTTATGGAAACATTTCTAGAAAGTGATTTTATTGATCAGAACTTGCTTTGTGAGCTCTATTTACATGAGTTAGCTTGTCCCTTGGACCACTATTCGAATCCTACCCCATTCTTAGGTGATGTTTAGCTGCGGGATTTTGCTTCCTTTATTAGCAATCATGATCAGTGGGAAAGATCCTTTCAAACTTTTTCTCAAAATGAGCCCCACTCTAACCTTTGGGTTCGAAGTGAACCTCAACTCCCTTGTCGTCTCCTTGGTCATCAACAACAGAGACCCGCATGCCCTATCCAAACTTAGCAGATGATGGAACTTCAAGAAAATGTTATCTCTACCTATGTCATCCATATTTCCAAGCATCAATAATTGGCTTTGGAAGATAGCCATCATAGATGGTAGGTTGCCTCTGCAACCTTGACAAGTAGAGATTCCTATTGTTACAAGAATTTTAAACATGCACTTTCCAGGGTTGAGGGATATGTTGGATACATGAAGGAATGTGGAGTTAATTGGTTGGGACTCAAATTCAAAATCCCTCTCATCTAGTGGCTAGCAAAACCATACAGGGAAGATTTGTCATTGACAAAGGCAGAAGAGAAGAAGTGTTGGAGATACTGGGTTGTCTATAATGGATTTTTGGAAAAACAGGGAACGCCTGAACTTCCATACAAATTTTCTTCCCTCCATGAATGAAGTACAATGCTAGATTCAAATTCAGATTTAGACTAATGGAGGTTGTTTCATGGGGACATGCAACAAGACAGCTGGGGGGAGATGTTGGGCCCAGAAATGGCCCCTTTTTTACCACCTTTACCTACCTCTTTTTGCCTCATTTTACTCCATTATGTACACGAAACAAATGTTTTTCCTTCACTTGATCCCTCAATTCATACATGTATGGTAAATCATTGTCTTATCTTATTAATGCTTAGGATTGTTGTAATCAGGGCTCTATATATTGAATTATGCTAACATATGGTGGTTTTCTAAAGATAATCTGAGATGTAAAGGATACAGGTGTAGCAGGATGAACATGCCAAGAGAGGGATGGACATTCATTTCTAAGATAATCACCATTTATTCCATCGTTTCCCAAAGAAAGCGGTCAAAGGTTACTATTCCACGCAAGCTGTACAAAGGTGGCTGCAATAGGTTGCAATAGATTCGGATGCAATAGTGCGTGGCTGCTCAAGGATAGCTTCAATCGATGGAGTATCTTTTATATTGATCATGATTGTCATCGCTGGCTCAAGTAATAGCATTCCTATATTTCCTACTTCTATCTTACCACAGCTGTAATAGTTTATCATAATTGGGGAAGCCTGAAGATGAGAGATATTCATGGCTGCCCGATATAAGTGGGTAGAAGTTATGATTGTAATTGTCTAAATACAAAGAACTATTTCGAGTCAGGGGTTGGAGATTAATTGATTTTATTTGTATAATCTGTGACAGAGGTTGTGTGTTCAGCTCACCATTTTTAATACAAGGAGTTTGATTCTTTAGATCTCAGCATTTTAACGTGTGCCATCTCTAGCATCTCTGTGTGAAGGCTGGGCCCGAATTCCTATAGAGATTGCTGAGTTAATTAGGTATTTTATTTATTATGCTGTGTGGTGTGAATCTTAAGATGAATTCATTTATTTACAGTATCTGCAATAGCCATTGATTTATTATGCGTTCCTTTGAATGATCAGTAATTTCATTCCTTGTAAAATGTAGTGGTGTGGTGTGACGATTGACTGTGTAGATTAACTTCCTCTTATGCAACTCTGTGATAGCTGTAACAACCTTGTTCATCCCTAGTCCTTTCAATTGCTATTTTCTTTAGATCTCTTTAGTTCATCCCTTTACAATTATAATTCTAAAACTTAATCCCTACACTTTGAATTCCTAGATTAAGTAGAATTAAGATAGCTAAGATGGATCTTCAGATGGATGGGTAATTTAGGATTTAACTTTTATGAAAAGTAAATCTAGATGTTTATTTTATGAATCTCTCATTTCTATATTAAGGGTTGTGAGTACGTAATTGTGATTTGGCATTTTCAAGAAGGTAAATTAGATTAAGTAGATCTTGGGATGAGTGGGATGAACATGAAAGCAGGATAATTCATTTACAGTATCATCTACTTAGTTTTTAAGCATATACAATGCACATTATCTTTGAAATAAAACACTTCCCTAGGTTGACAATTTATATTGAACACTCTGTATGTTGGCCTTAATTAACTTGCATATAGGGTGCCCAATAGACCAATTCATAATGGCTTCAATATTTTCAGGGTCCACAGATATACCCTCTTCTGAGATAATGTGACCCAAATAATGGATTCTATTTTTACAAAAGTCACACTTGCTCAACTTTGCATACATGTTATGCTCCTCGAGCAATTACAAAGTCATCCTCAAATTCTCTTCATGATTTTCCTCATTCTTAGAATAAATAAGAATGTCATCAAGGAAAACAAGAACAAAATTATCTAGATACATGTTGAAAACATTGTTCATAAGGCACATAAATGTAGCTGGTGCATTTGTGAGACCAAATGGTACCACTACAAACTCATAATGTCCATACCTTGTTCTAAAGGTTGTCTNCTTTTATTCTTAACTGATGGTAACTAGACCATAATTCAATCTTAGAAAATACCTTTTCTCCTCTCATTTGATCAAAGAGGTCATCAATCCTAGGAAAAGGATATTTGTTATTCACAATGACTTTGTTCAATTGTCTGTAATCAATACACAATATAAGTGTACCATCTTTCTTCTTCACAAACAGAACTAGTGCTCCCCAAGGAGACACACTAGGCCTGATGTAGTTCTTTTCCAACAAATCTTGCAGTTGCATATTCAACTTTAGCATTTCTGGTGTGCTCATCTTGTAGGGTGTCTTGGACATTGGTGATGCTCTTGGAAAAAGGTCAATTGTGAAATCAATGTCCCTCTTTAGAGGAAGACCTGGAATCTCATCAGGAAAAACATCCCTAAATTCTTGCAATATAGGATAGTCCTCCAACGTAGGAGTTTCGTTCTCTACTGCCTCCAAAAAATGAGTTGCATACACTCTGCAACCTTTCCTACAACACTTCTTCAGTTGCATTGCTGAAATATGCCTAACAGAAATCACCTTTGGAATTCTTTTCACAACCCCTAAGTTTCCTTATTCATCCAAGTACTCACTGGTCTTTTTGTAACAATCATGCTTAACTATGTGTGCTTCCAACTAGTCCATTCCAATGAGAACATCATAGGAACCAAGTGGTAGAACATTTATATCTGCATAAGTGACCAATCCATCCATAACCAAATGGTCTTGATGAGGCTACATGGGAGTTGGAGGATGCCATGAGGATGGCACATCCTTTTTTGTTCAATTTTGAAGAGCACCAAGGACAGTGCTAAATTAATGGGGAGGGGAACGTAATATACCATTTTTTACCCCATTTGCATTAAAATTATAAATGATGTAAATATCGTTATTAAATCATGGTGGTGGGCTAAAGGATAAGGTTCCACCATGGATTTAGCTTTTTTATGTATCGACAGTTAAAACTGATAGAGTTTTGTTCTATCCAAGCACATTATAAAATGAGACATCATGTAAATATGCAATTTAATAAAAATACCCACAACTAGCTATGTCAATGCAACAAAGAAATGGGGGCATGATTTCACAAGGAATAGGGGGGGATTATTCAAACCCTTGAGCCATTAGGGTAAATACAAATGTCAATGGGAGAACCCATAAACATGTCAACTACCTTTCTTGCCTTATTCACCCAATCATTTATTTCTTCCAAAAATTGGTTGAGGTAGTTAATGCCTTGGGATTGGAAGAGTATGGAAGTCAATTTCGAATTAGCAAGTCCATCAATTTTTGGAAATTGTATTTTGAATTATTGGAAAATTAAACACTCACAAATGCATGCTCAATCCATTATTCACCCATGCATTTTTCTCTCTCATGCTACTGGAGCTACCTAGGAATTCTCCTTCACGTTTTCTGCAATTTTACTTCATTTTCCATGGTTGGCAACTTGCTTTTGGTATTGCTCATTGAATGGGAGAAGCGATCCACAATTTTGGGGGTTTAAGAGGTTAATGTTTCTCCTATAACATCCATGAACGTTTCTTGAAATCGAATTTTCTCTCCCAGGGTTGTTTTCCCTTCTACTAATTCGTTTTTGGTTGAAAAGAGTTTTTCCTTCATGCCCAACAGTTGTATTTTGTTTTTATGTGAATACCCACTTTGGTATGAAATAATTAGGAGTGGAAGAGGCACATAATTGGCTTGATAAACCTAGTGAAGAGAGGAAACTCACAGATAGATCAATAGAGGCTGGAGCACTAGAAGGGAAGATATGGGATGAGGGACTATGTAGCAGTGAAGGGAATAATTCCTTGTGTTGGGTGTGTTGGTATTGTGGATTCCAAGCTATATAGATATGGTGTAGGTTTCCATAGCTCTGTGGTTGAGCTCACTAGATTAGAAATTCTCCCTTTCCACTCCCTTAGCAGCCTGATAAACCCAATTGTACATTGGATTGGCTGAACCTTGATGTGTTTTGGCTATGTGTGAGCCTATTGTTCTCTAGTTCCCATGCCCAACTCGAGGGTGGAAGTGGTGTTGAGAGATTGATGAGCACAATGGCCTATGCTTGGGTGGAACGTTGCAGTGACACAACTAGTTGCAAGACAATTTATTCACAAGATCAGTATTTTATGTATGATTTAAGTTCTACAACTATATTTTTTTATGAATTATTATGAACATAATGAACGTGTTGAAATGTATTTTCTTCTGCTATATAATATTGCATGATGCATCAATATATGTATTTTTATTTTCAATGCATGATTGTTTATGTTTAATGGGCTAGATCCCAGGTATGATAGATGACATAACAGTGTCAGTCACGTCCTCTCCTCACTGAGAGTGAGAGGGGAGGGGGCATGACAAAAATAAATGTTAGTTTCCTATTGCTTTTGGAGCCCAAAATAATGAGAAATTAAGTTTTTCCTATTCCCCCTCTCCCCAAAATAATGAGAAAAATTGACACATTATATTGCTAGAGGAGATAACCTTAGACTACGCTTCCACGTTGGCTAAAAATTGATAATTCCTTAACCTTTTAGTGAGCCCACTCAAAATTAATTATTATTCTTTAACCCCTTGATATTGTTATGAAACTAAAAATCAAATTCCCTAGGATCCACAACCACAGTAACTCATCTTAATATTTTCCACATGATCCTTATATGACTACTAGTTTGAGTTGAAATTAAACATGGTAGGCGGATTCAGACCTATTCTTCTCTCTTTATAAAAAAATAAATAATTGATGCAATTCTTCCCCAAACCTAATCCACCATCTAGTATGATACATGTCATCCACAAAAGAAACACTACCTAAAAATACTCAAAGTTCTTAACCACCCTTCTTGCACTAGTTCAAAACTATTTCCAAGTTGGATGAAGATTGACAGGTTCAATGTCATATAGAACCATATCACCATTATTCCTAAGAAAGTAACTAAATGGATCATAAGAGGTAGCATCTCCCACAAAACAAAATCATTCCCCAAAGTGAAAATTTAAATTAAGACCCTAATCAAAGAGAAATAATTGTACAGTGGAACAAAATTTTCTTCCAACCTAATATTAGACCTCCTAACTTACCATATAATGAACAAAAGTAAAATACAAGTCACCAAATATTTAACAAGATCACTGACCAACCTAGAACTATCACCCATTGTCTGTTGGATCAAAAAAATATCTAGATCATATTTCACTACGAGTAATTTTAAGGCCAAATTTTTTGGCTTCCCAAATCCTCTCCTATATAGAAACATGAAATTAATTTCTTTATGTACAGTGCTTGATTCTCAAATAAACAAATCAACAATTTGTTGTTTTCCTAAAAAAAAAAGTTCATTTTTTGTATGTTACCTTTCCCTCAAAATTGTTTTTGTCCAACCCCTTTTGGATGTGGAAGTAGTGAGGGGACCACATGTTCCCTTTTTTATGGCTCCTTTTCTTTGAAAATTATTAGTTTCCTACCTCTTTTGTATATTGAATTAATGGGATATTCACTTTTTCCTAGTACCCTTCTCCAAAATCCTCACCAAAACCACCCCAAAATATAAAAGAAAATTAGATTTTAAACCATAACTTATATCCCCAAGAACAACACATTCATTCCCCACCATCATCCAACATGATGCCAATATGTTTTATCCTCAAATAATCAAGATACAGTGGAAATATGGGAGCCACGAGATATTCTTTACCCATTAATGAATAAACACCCATGTCCACATCATCATATATAGATTTAGAACAACCTACTTTAATTTCATAGAAATAGCAAACCCTAAATTGATTTGTGAGGAACCCTCCATTAACTCAATCATAGAGAGATAAAGAGGATGCTTACAATATGATAGACATGCCATAAACAAGAGAAAGACTCCATTAGTTGATTCTTGATTCATAGATTAGTGATTGAAAGAGAACAACCACTACTTAACATCAATCTCAATAAAAATAAACATCCATTAATTGTGATTTTTCAAACAATGTCGTTTATCCCCCATTATCTTAATATCCATTAATTGGATATTAATAATTTTTAAAACTCTTTTTTCTAATTATAAATTTTTATAATTTAATTATCATTATCATATTATATGAATGTTATAAAATAATATAATAATCTTATTGTATGAATATTAAAAACTAATAGAATAATTACATTAGCATTAAAATTATCTATATATATATTTTAATGTAAAAATAAATATCTTAAAAGAAAAATAATATATATATATATTTAGAAATAGGATTCAAATTTTGATTTCACATACACCTACAAACTTTTCATCTCACACACATCTATCACATACACATTTACCAAGCTGGAATATTTACAAATATTTAACCACACTACACGCATTTACAAACTTTTCACTACACTCACACTTTGACACATGCCTTATGCGGACACTCACATATTTACTACATATTTGCAAACCTTTCAAGTTTCACTACACTTACAGTAACACATTTTCATCCCTTCATTTAATAAGAAAATTGTATGAACTATAAGGAAGATAAAGAAACCTCATACCTGCAATTTGATGCTATTTTAATGGCTGGAAAAACATTGCACACTCAAGCACATAGTATTAACAAGGACATCAACAATTCTAACCTCACTTATGTTAACTGGATAACTTGGGAACTACCACGTTCCACCCAACCATGACCCAAAACCGTTCTTGGTTTCAATCCGGATCCCCCTGAGTTGGTTCCGACATGCAAGTAGCTTAGAGATCCTAAGGTAAGTCTTCCATATTTGGGATAACAGGTTCTGTATGAGTTGGATTTTTCTCTTGAGAAAAATTATCTCCAAGAACTCTCTTGAGAATAATAATAAGGTAGCATAGATGGAGAATCATTTGTTTTCTTGAAATAACCTTTTTTATTCAAAATTTAGGTGAATTTAATGTTTATATATTTTAACATAGGAACTCTTTGACTAGTTCCTAATTTGACTCTTTTAGGTATTTTAATATTTAATTAATATTAGTAATAAATAATAATACATAGATCCTTTCGTTATTATTTATAGTAATATTATTAATACATATGCTTACTCTTATATTCACATTATATATAAACTATATACACATATACCATTGTTAACATTTTTACTTTGGGTATAATATAGCATGATCCCAAATCACATGATACTTTTCTTTTTAGCTTATAGTCACTTCTTTATTAAGGCCTTTAGGTAGGGGTTAGTTAAACTAGGTTAGGCAACTCTAAACCTACTTTTTATGTTGGATGACCTCGTATAATATGGTAGTTTTTCAGTACTTGATGAGACACATAAATTCGAAATTTCATTTAATCACTTAAAAATAAGTAAGATGAGATCAATGTTTTATCAGATTCATTTTCCATCAACATATTAATGTTTTAGTAACTCCTAACATTTATTCAGATCCCATACTCAACGCTAAGAAACAAGGAGTTACAACTTAGTGCAATTCTAGAGCTCCTTACTCAACACTAATGCTAGGATGTATTTGTAGGAGACACCTAGGGATACAATGGCCAAGGATCCGATATTACAGAGATTATGCTAAACATCAAATTGGAATGCTCTAGGGATTATGCCAAACACTTCGAATTATCATCTTTTCATGTGCTCTAGAGCTTCATGCTCAACACAAAGGTTTCATAACTCATGTGCTCCAGAGCTTCTTGCTCAACAAAAACATCAAATACTCATGTGCTCGAGAGCCTCTCGCTCAACATAAAAATCAAATACAAGTGTTCTCCATAGCTTCTCACTCAACAAAAACATCAAATACTCATGTGCTCCAGAGCTTCTCGCTGAACAAAAAAATCTCATCAATTATGTGCTTGACGGTCCATGCCCAAAACATGAAATCATATACATAAAACATATGCATTTGGCTTATGCCCAATATATCAAACAAATCATCATTCTCATGTGCAGTGGTGTCTTATTCCCTATATACAAAATAACATATCTAACAAACATCACATGCAATGTGACTTACGCCCATAAGTGTAAGGCCAAAAATTCTGGATATTACATCCCTCCCCACTTAGAACAACACCGTCCCTAGTTTTCTAGGGACTAGGAATGAAATCATGAAACAAGTTGGGGTAAGCCTCTCTCATGGTGGCTTCATTCTCTCAAGTAGCCTCATCGGCCTCTAAGTAATCCCATTACACTTTCAACTGGATTATGGTACGGTTCCTAAGCTACACCTCTGTCTTGTCCAGTATATGAAGGGGTTCAGGTACAAACTCCGCTTCTTGTTCCACCTGTAACAAGGGATAATCAATCACATGTTTAGAATCATATACTTATTTCTTTAATAAGGATGCATGGAAAACATTATGAACTCTTATGTGAGCAGGTAAATTTAGTTCATATGCCACTGACCCTGTCTTTTCCAATATCTCAAAGGGTCCACAAAATCTTTGTTCCAACTTTCCACAACTCCCCAAGCTCAATGAGATTCTCTTTGCTTTTACTTTTACTTTTAGGTAAACATGGTCTCCTATCTGATAATATTTGTTTTTTATTTTCTTATCTACGTGAATCTTCTAGCGGTCTTTTGCTTTTTTAAGGTTTTGTTTGACCTTGGTGACCAATTGTTCTAATTCCTTTAGTAAGTCGGGCCCTAACATGAGACGATCCACCAGGCTATCCCAAGTAACCGGTGTTCTACACTTCCATCCATAGAGTACCTAGAAGGGACTCATCCTAGCAGAGGTATGGTATCTGTTGTTATATGCAAACTCTACAAGATGCAGGTAATCCTCCCACTTGGCGGGTTTGTTCATGACATACATCCTAAGCATGCCTTCTAAAATTTGGTTTTACCTGTTCTTTCTGCTCGTCTGTCTACAGCTGGTAAGCAGTGCTAAAGTTTAACTGCATCTCCAATCCATCGAATAATGATCTCCAAAAAAAATTCGGTAAATTTTTTATCTCGATCCGAGATGATTTCCTTGGGTATCCCATGCAATATGAATATAGCTTTTAAGAATATGCCGGCAATGTGAACTGCCTTGTAGGTCAACTTTACTGGAATGAAGTGTACCGCTTTTGACAACTTGTCAACTAATACAAATATAGAGTCATTTTGATTCTTAATCTTTCGTAGACCCATAATAAAATCCATACTAATGACCTCCCACTTCCATTCCGGAATAGGGAATGGCTGAAACAATCTTGAAGGATGCTAGTGTTCAAGTTTGACTAGTTGACATTCTTGACATGTTTCAATAAACAATGCTATGTCAGCCTTCAAATTAGGCCAGAAAAAGTGTTCCTTTACCATGGATATCATCTTTTGATATCCTGAATTCCCTGAGTAAGGTTTCTAAACTAACTTTCATGAGGATGATGGACCTAGTGTCCCCTCCTTCCGGAACATAC
Organism: Pseudotsuga menziesii; assembly: GCA_001517045.1. Taxonomy (NCBI): domain Eukaryota; kingdom Viridiplantae; phylum Streptophyta; class Pinopsida; order Pinales; family Pinaceae; genus Pseudotsuga; species Pseudotsuga menziesii. The sequence continues at coordinate 372,320 of LPNX010483835.1, forward strand.
AATCTTTCTTTGGACCACAACAGTCTGGTTTCGTCTACCTTATATTCTTTTTGTTGTTGAAACAAACTGTCCTCTTAGACCTTCTTGATGATTTCAACATAGAAAGGGTCAACTCCATTGGTCATTCTAATCCTCTCGTGTAAATATGAATTAGTTTGACATAACGTCACCTCATATAACATATGATATCGTTGAATTAAAGTATCAACAATTTTATTCTCCTTTCCCTTTATATTGCTTAACTCCAAATGGTACTTGCTAAGGAAATCCAACCATCTGGACTATCTGGCATTTAGATCCGGTTTCTCAAATAATTACTTTTGACACATATGTATTTATTTAGAAGAAATTTATTCCCCATGAGGTAGTGCCTCCACATCTTCAAGGCCTGGATGATGGTCGCTAACTCAAGATCATGGGTGGGGTAGTTCAGTTTGTGTTCCTTTACTTCCACGATTCATAGCAGATCAGACAATCGCTTTGCAACATGACTCCTCCAAGTCATTCCTTGCTTGCATTCGTGTAAACAACAAAATATCCATCAGGATCCGCAATTCATAGTATTGGTGTAGTCATCAAAAGTTGTTTAAGTTTCTAAAAGCTTTCCTTGCACTTGGTCATCCATAAGAACTTGTTTGCATCATTTTGCAAGGTAGTCATGGGATAAGCTATCCTCTAAAAGTTCTCAATGAACTTTCAGTAGTAACTGACTAATCCCAAAAAGGACCTAATGTCTATGAAAATAGTAGGGGTAGGCCAGTCCTCTATGGATTTAATATTTTATGTGTCAATGACTATCCCCTTCTCAGAGATAATGTGACCCAAGTACTGTATCTGTGGTTTGTAAAAAACACATTTACTAAATTTGGTGTAGAGATAATGCTTCCGTAACACTTATAGTAATATGCGGATATGCTCCTCGGGTTCCTCTTTACTCTTAGATTAAACTAGGATGTCATCTATAAAGACCAATACAAATTTATGCAAGTATTTACTGAAGATATTGTTCATCATACACATAAAGTTTGCGGGTACATTGGTCAACCCAAATGGCATTACTGCAAAATCATAGTGGTCGTATTTCGTATGAAAGGTGGTTTTATGAATATCCTCATCGCGGATCTGCACCTGATGGTATTCGGACTGTAGGTCGATATTTTAAAATATCTTGTCTCCTCCTACCTGATTGAAAAATTCATTGATCCTAGGGAATGGGTAACGGTTCTTGATGGTCATATTATTAAGTTGGTGGTAATCAATGCACATCCGCATCATACTGTTCTTCTTCTTTATGAAAAGTATAGGTGCTCCCCAAGGGGACACAATAGGTCAGATATATCCTTTCTCAATCAACTCCTGCAACTTCAACTTGAGCTCCACCAACTCTGGTGCGCTCATGCATTAAGGGGGTTTTGAATCCTGGATTGGCCCTCGTGTAATTTCTATGCAAAAATATAAGTCTCGTTCTGGTGGTAGTCTAGGTATTTCCTTAGGAAATAGATCTGGAAATTCAAAGAGAACAAGGAATTCCTCGATGTGTTGTTCTCTCTTAGCTTCTACATCCTGGATGTTAACTGCAAACTGTTTACAACCTTTATAAATTCAGTTCTTTGCTTGTAAGGAATATATTTTCCTTATGAATAAATTCTTAGGAAAGCCTTGAATCTTTACCTGAGTCCCTTGGCTATCTGTACACAAGATTTACTTGTGTATACAATCGATCATGACATGATATTGTTCCAACTAGTCCATGCGGATAAGTACATCATACGATATTAAGGGTAAAACATTCAAATTTATCCTAGTAGGGAAACCATTCAGGTTTACCTCACAATATCTAACTATCTCAGAAACCTTTCATTTTGTACCCTTGGCTAATTGCACCATGGACGATTTCTCATGTTTAACATTGTCTTGTTTGCACAAATTAACAATTTTAGGTGATACATAGCTTCGGCAAGCACTGAGGTCAATCAATATTGAAATAGAAGTTTTGGAAATCTTAACTTTTATCCTGACCATAGCATCCTGATGGTCTGCCTGTCGAACATCTAAGGCTGCATAAATCCTCGGTGTTCCAATTATGTCCTCTACCACTGGTTTTTCTTCTAAATTGTGGAAGACTCCATTGGTGTTGTTCTTACAGTCTCGAGCATAATGGGGCCCTTGGCATTTCCAGCATTTGATTTTCAGTGGGGAAACATTGGCTCCCCCATTTTATTCAGTCTGTTAGCATTTGACGTTGATACATATGGATTTGTACATGTCTTGTTGAAGTTTTGATTGGCTGGAAAATTGTTTTTATGTTCTATGTAAGGTGGTGGGTTAAAAACCGGTTTGTGGTTGTCCGAGAAGGTCCTAGACCTATCTCTACTTCTGTTGATGTTTTCCTACCTCAGTTGTCCATGCTCATAGAAAATCCTAGCTTTGTGTAGGGTAATGTCCAGAGTCTTAAGCATGTCAAATTAAATTCTCTCTCAAAAATGGGAGGAAGACATCATAAAAATGGTTGTATTTTCATTTCCTCGTCCTTTATATAAGGTACATAGTGTAACAGATCCAAAAAACTATTAATGAAAGAATCCATGGTCATGGAACCCATTCTTAACTCATGAAATTCTTTCACCTTTCTATCGAAGAATCTTCCAAACATGTATTTCTCCTGAAAAATTCAGTGGAAGTTACTCCATCATATTTCTTTTAATTCATTTTTCTTGGTATGTTTTACGTATCTCCACCATCTAGCTTATTTTCCATTTAAATTATAGATGGCTAGACATGATTTTATCTCACTAGATTACTTGTGCACTTAGAAGTATTTTCTCATATCGAGAAGCATTCTTCATCTTTTTACCCGGTGTTCATCTCCCCTTCATAGGTTTGGGCTCTTATCTTTGTGAACTCTCCTTGGAGGTTGTCACCACTCCTCTATTTCTTTTTGCAAGGAGAAAGGGCATTGTCACTAGAAAGAATGTGATAATCTCTTTCTGGAGGTTTAGGTGTGAGTTCTTATTTTTCTTCTTCTTTTGGGCTGCTGGACCATTTATGGTAAAACTCTTTCTTGAACTTGTTGGTTGAATAAGTAGGTTCTCTTGGCGGGCTTCCTCCCATCATGTTCTGCATTAAAGCTTGATTAATTGCATGCTTCTCTTTTCTTTCATTCATATTATCATACCTGAAACTATGTAATTTTTCGTGCAGACTTTGTATGGTTTTCAGTATATCAGAATTTAATTCAAACACCAGTTCTTCTTCTCTTGTGGGGATAGTCACTTTTCCTTATCGGTTGTTCTCTTCTTCGGTGTTCATGATATGAATTGTTCTTTGAATCCTGCAATGTAAAATTAATAATAACAATAAATTTTCTGTTACTTTAACAAAATATCAATTACATAATTTATTTTCTCCAACAAATGTTTGGCACGCCCATTAGGTCTCTTAGTGTTGAATTTGGACTCTCATACCACTTGCAGTGTCCCCAAAATTTGAAAAACAATAATTGTAGGTTGGTTAAACGCTAATTTTCATGGACATTATTTATCTTTTGCAGAAGGTCTTATCTCCCAAGATAATTTATTTTTGTATGAAGAATTTAATTCACGCAATAAGGAATATGAATGTCACTAACAGTTTGAAAGCCTCTGTGGTTGATAAAAATTTCACTAAGTTGTAGTTTCAGTGGCTTGGGAGAGAATCAGAACATCTCATTAGCCATTGATAGGCTTATAGACTACAACTTCTGCGGTCAGATGAAAATTTTGGAGATTGAAAGAACCAAAGACAACGCAGCGGCGAGATAGTCCACTAAAGATCCGAAACAGCAAAAGATAAACTTACTATGGGTTCCGCGACTAGATGAAAACTTTGGTGATCGGAGGTTCTAAGGACTAACCATCAGCAAGATAGTTCTAAGGAGCCACAATGGTGGGAGACAGAAGGACTACAGATCGGTGAAGTTTACAACTGAGTTCCTCAGTAGTGTCGGCGGCACAGAAGACTAAATATCTGATCAATGACAAGAAGCTTTCCGATAGCGCGAATAATAGAAAATCATCAGTGGTCGAAAGAACTAAAGATAATGGAGCGGTGAGCGAGTTCACTAAGGAGCTGCAACGGTGGAAGAAATATAGACTACGTCTTCCATGACCAGATGAAAACTTTGGCAATTGAAAGATAGATAGGCTATGGATCGGTGAGTTTACAACAAAGATCCTCCATGGTGTCGATGACACAGAAGACTAAAGATCCGATCAATGACAAGAAGTATTCTGATAGCGTGAACAATAGAAAATCATCGCATTAGAGAGAATTTGAGGTCAAAAATGGGCCTCCTAAGAGATGTACTACAAAAATATAAGATATATTAAAATATTATGAGTTAGGGGTTTTATGGGG
>LPNX010483835.1:377049-436126 GCA_001517045.1 Pseudotsuga menziesii
AGTCGAAATAACTAAAGACAATGGAGCGGTGAGTTAGTCCACAAAGGAGCAGCAATGGCGGAAGACATATAGCCTATGGATCGGCAAGTTTACAACAAAGCCCCTCTGTAGTGTCGAAGACACAGGGGACTAAATCTATAATTCAAACTTCTACTAACCTCCGATAGCAATAAAGTGAAGTCTCCAACAGTCAAGCATAAATTTTTTTGAAAAATAAAAACAACAGAAATAATGCACATCGACGAATAGTGAGACTTTCCATCGGCGGCATAGAAGACTAATGCCCTGATCCCTTTGTCAATCAACTTTCGGCAGCGATAAATTCAGTTCATTTCACCTCCAAAACTATGGAAGCGTTCAGAAAAAAGGTTTCGATGCATTAGTTATCACAGGTCTCAATCGCCGACGAGCTAATGATGAAGAGTGCCAGCGTTGAGATTTGGAGCGCCGATGGGCTAAAGGAAAAATCTTTTGATCGCCAATGAAGAAGCCATCACGATGCTAGTGATTTAAGGCAATGACACTGCGATAGCGTTGAGACTTGGGGCACAAATGGACTAGAAGACAAAGCTTCCGATCGGTGACTATGGTAACAAGGTAGAAAACTCCAGTGGATTAAAACAAGAAATGTCACTTTAGATTAACTGCCGAAACACTGGCTGTTGATGGCAATTTCAGACTGAACCAAAAATGCCGATTATCAGCGACCACTTCAGATATTAAAATCTCTCTTAGTGAACTAGATATTCACGGTAGATAAACAAATAGTTAGCAAGGGTTTGAATCCCTAATATGGAAAAACTGTCACTTTCAATTATTTTTGTGTAAACAGATCGGATTTTTAGGATTTGTGATTTTGTAGAAGGCTATAAAGCCCATGATTGATTTTATAATAAGGGTTCAACTTCGGGGATTTTTGAGCCAATAATACTTTCAAGCTTCTCATTTTACTCGTTCATGGCATAAGCTATTTTTTTGTGATTTGTTCAGCCATCATCTCTTTCTTTACTGTGTTTATGCGTGAATGTGCATTTAGGTCAATTTCAGATTTATTAGAAAGTCGATAGCTCTCATCCTATTGGTCTATTAGTGATATTGGATTTATAAATACCATCCTCAGCAGGATTTAGCCATTTATATGCATGTGTTATGTGTGTAAGTCTGCCAGCTTGGTGTGTTCTCCATCCCTGCACCTTATAGTCAAATTCCTGAGCAAATTACAACTAAAAGCCTTGTAAACGAGTGAGTCTTATGCATGCCTTGAGAGTAGAAAGGTTACATAGGTCGACTGACTTGACCCATATCAGAAAACCCTAAAATAGTTTAATTTACAAGGCATCCTTGAGCTACAACCTAGAGGAGTTTCCTGGAGTGTTAACAAAGTGGCACCATTGCTAGGGAGAGGAGATTGAAGCTCAGCTTCCCTCAGAGATGACATAGATCCATGCTTTGATGATAGAGAAGGAGTGGACATTATTATGGTTGTAATCATCTATCTGGAGACTCCATTGATATAAGGTGGCTTCAAGAAGACCAAGTACCAGAGAAAACCCAAACGGGCCACCAACAACACTTGTTTCAGATCTAGAAGAAATCTTGAGGAAATCTAGGGCTTTACTAAGATAGACCAACAGTGCTGCACAAAATGATACATCGAGTATTTCAAGAAATATTTCTGATATTATTTCTTTTTCTGAAACTCTGAATTCCCAGAAATTTTTAGATACATCAGAAAAATCTAGGGCTTGGGAATCTTTAAGCACTGCTGCTTGTGAAGATCCAATCCCTGGTGACTCCACTAAGATAATTATACCATCACCTTCTCAGCAAATATTTTCATTAGTGATGCCTTCCACATGCTTGTCCATACCCATTTCCAATATGGCTACCCCTCAATTGACCAAAATGGAAAGGATCCTGGTAGCTAGCTATGCACCCCTAATTTACCAAATCCTCTCGCAGCCATGCCTACTGAGGATTACCTCAAGTATATGCCTAAGTTTACCAAGGAATGGGATTTCACTGCTGAATAACATCTAGAGGCTTTTTATAGCTATGCTGAAAATATAAATATAGAACACGAAGATGTATGGACCAGAGTTTTTGTGCAAAGCCTAGATGGACAGGCTAGGAAGTGGTTTAAGGAACTTCCTACTAGGTTAGTGGCAGGCATAGAGGCCCTAGATGATGTTTTCCTAAAGCATTGGGGAGAGAGGAGAGACCACCTCTACTATATCAAAGAATTCAACAACTTGAAAAGAGAAAATGGTGAGTCTGCCTCCAACTTTACCAAGAGATTCAACGACATGTACAACAAGATCCCCACTGAGATTAATCCCATTGGTACCTCAGCTATGCTAAATTATGTAAATGCCTTTGACTCTGAATTCTTCCTACTTCTCAAAGAAAGGAGGTCTGCTTCCTTATCACTCATGCAAGATGCTACCCTAGAGGTAGAGTTAAACATTATGGCATCTCAGAAGGTCAAAGGGAAGGTAGACAGGAGAAAGCAGCCAATAGATTATAATGGGGCTTCTGTATCAGAGAACAAGATTGAAAAAATGACAAAAATTCTAGATAACCTGACTACTAAAATGTCTAAATTCAAGGACCAAGGGAATCTTCCAGTGAGGGGTAAGGGGCCAAGTGACTTTGCTCCTCAAAACCCAAATTTTGTTCCTTATAGAAGAGGAAACCCCCCTGTTCAGGTTCTCAGAAGGGAGAGAAATCAAGGGGAGGAGCAGAGGATAAGAGCTCCATTTCAAAATGTTGTATTAGAAGAAGAGCTCGAATTTATTGAAGAAGAAGGAGAAGCTGAAGACAATATCCACTGCATGGAGGATGAGGTGGACTACTTTTTTCTGACACAAGTAGAATATGAAGAAGCCCTAATTGATGAGCAAATCAATAAAGAGGCTGTCTATCAGGCTGATGTTCAGGGAGGTTACCAATTGAGGTCTAGGTTGGTTTCTCCCCTCAAGAAGAATGATGTACCTGTCAAGATGCCTATTGATTTAGCTAGAAAGGTTGTTGTTTTACCAAAGAAAGTGGTTGTCCCATCCAAAGCATTGCATAAACCAGCACCTTCAACCACATCTGATCAAGTCCAACTCAAACCTACAGCTCATGAGGTAAGGTTTCTAGATAGAATGCATTATTATGTTAACCTTGAGTCTAAAATTAAAAAATTGAAAATCCCTTTCCCTTTAATTGAGTTGATGAAGAATGATGCATTTAAAACCTCCATTCTAAATTCCCTTCAGCCCAAGGTGCACCATGACACAAAATTTGTGAACCTACAAGATGAAAAGCCTGTTGTAACCCTAGCCCCCATGATCGAAGACATAAAGGAATCTTTCCCACCATTCTATATATCCTTGAACATCCATGATAAAATCCTCCATAACTGTCTGCTGGATTCAGGAGCCTCTCATAACCTAATACCAAAGGATGTGATGGATGAAATCAGCCTTAGCATTACCAAGCCCTACGAATATTCATTCTCCTTTGACTCCAGGAAGATCAAGTTCTTGGGCCTCATCAAAGACCTTGCTGTAAACTTAACTCAGCTCCCTTCAAAAAGCATAATGATGGACATCGTAGTGGCTGATATTCCTCCAAAATTCGGCCTCTTGTTGTCCTGGTCATGGAGCAAAATATTGGGAAGCACCCTTCAGATGGATCTCACGTATGCCACCATTCCCATGTTCGGAGGGGAGACTAATAGACTGTATAGGGAAAATCAGCTAGCATACATCATAAGCAAGGAGAGTCGTTCAGTGAATCACCCGATCTATGCCATGGACACCAATTTTGGGTCTTGCGTCTTGGAAATAGATGATAATCAGTAGACATCTATTCAGCTCACTGAGCCCACCCTTCTGCAGCCCGAAGAAGTCACAATAGCGATCTGGACCATGTATTTCGATGGGGCTAGCACTCAAAGCTCAGCAGGTGCGAGGGTTGTTTTGATCTCCCCATTTAAGGATAACATTCACTTATCTTATAAGCTCGATTTCAAAACCATGAACGACGTAGTAGAATATGAAGCCTTGCTGCTAGGAGTTAAAGCATCCAAGGAGATGGGGATCATGTGCATGAATATTTTTGGGGATGCAAAACTCATCATACAACAGGTCAACAACACTTTTCAGATGAAAAATATCAGATTGAAGGCCTACAGGGATGAGGTATGGAAACTCAGAGACTCCTTTATGTTTTTTGAACTGTCATATATTCCTAGGGATTTGAATCACCTGACTGATTCCCTCATTATCTCTACAAGTCTGTTCATTCCTCCTTTACCCCCTAATCTCAGTTATGATGTTTAGGTCAAGTATAGACCCTCTTTTCCAGACAACGCAAAATTTTGGAGGGTGTTTGAAAATGATGGGGAGATTAGTAAATTCCTTCAGTTAGTGGATGAATTCTCTGACATACACATATATTAGGAAAACGTTAACCTGGAGGAATCCAAGCAGCTCAAGTTAAGAGATAAAGTGACCGATCAGAATATAGTCCAATTGCCCAGCAACTACATACCCCGAGGTCTAGTACCATTGGAAGAATTGTTTGATCACAATGGAATCCCTTTTAAGCCTGCTAAAAGGGAGATAGATCTTGTTATCCAAGAGAAAAACATAGGCAACCAAAGCCATCCAAAATTGATAAATCTATCCACTGGGATGACTACTGAATAGAAGTCTAAATATTGCAGCTTGATAAAAGAGTTTGTTGATGTCTTTGCATGGGAGTATAATGACCTAAAAACATATGAAACCAACATCATCCAACACTGGATTCCTTTGGAGAAGGATACCATTCCTTTCAAATAGAAGCTGAGACCCATCAGCCCACTTCTATTACCAGTGATTGAGAAAGATATCCACAAGCTTCTCAAAGCCAAAATCATAACCCCCGTCAGGTATTCCAAGTGGATTGCAAATCTAGTAGTGGTAAGAAAGAAAAATGGAGAAATTAGGTTGTGTGTGGATTTTAGAAACCTAAAAAAGCGTTACAAAAAAGATAACTACCCACTGCCCAAGATGGAACATCTGCTGTAGAAATTCTTGGGGGCTAGGGTCATGTCCTTCCTTGATGGCTTCTCTGGATACAACCAAGTTTCTATACACCCAGATGACCAAAAGAAGACTGCCTTTACCACCCCTTGGGACACCTTCATGTATGATAAAATTCCATTTGGGATAATGAATGTTGGGGCTACTTTCCAGAGAGCTATGGACCTAGATTTTGTAGGGCTAAAAGATAAATTTGTGATGATATATTTCGATGACTTAACATTTTACTCTCACAGCCATCATGACCACTTGCAACATTTAAGGAAGGTATTTCTGAAGTGCAGAAGGTATGGAATATCACTGAACCCCAAGAAGTCCTAGTTTGCACTCAATGAAGGAAAGCTCCTAGGGCACATAGTCTTAGCAGAAGGTGTAAATATTGATCTGGTAAGAGTGGAAGCAATTCAGCAGCTGTCAATACCAAGGTCAAAAAGAGACATTCAGTCCTTTTTAGGCAAGATAAACTTCGTCAAGAGATTCATTCCTAATTTCTCTGAGCTGGTAGTGCACATAATAACCATGCTAAAAAAGGATGGAGAAATCAAGTGGACCGACTAAGAAATAAATTCTTTTGAAGACATTAAGAAAGCCATCATGGAGGCCCCAACCCTGATTACTCTCGATTACACCGAGGATTTTTACATTTTCTCTTTTGCATCATATGACACAGTGGTAGATGTACTATTACAAAAGAATGATGAAGGTCTTGACCATCCAATTGCTTTCTTCAGTAGAACCCTAAGAGATGTTGAGCTGAAGTATGACCCAATTGAGAAGCAGGTTTAAGCTCTCATAAAATATTTGAAGAGCTTCAGAATCTACATTCTTCATGCAAAGATCATTGCATATGTCCCTTCAACTGTTGTGAAGGATCTTTTGACTCAGCCTGACATTGATGGGAAGAGAGCTAAGTGGATTACCAAACTCATTGAGTTTGATGTAGAGGTGAAGCCCACTAAGATGGTAAAGGGATTAGGTCTGACCAAACTCATGGCCAAATAAAATTGTGAACTGATGGGAATAAATTTCATGTGTCAGATTAGCAAAGGTGCAGACTATGGTAGCAGCTGAAACAGAAGTAAATCAAGATTAGAATAGCATTCCAACAGTAGCTGAGAACATGTCTTCGTGTGAGTGGTACTCAGGTATCATTCATTTTTTGCTTAAATTAGAAGTTCCTCTTGATATCACTCCTAAGCAAGCACAAGCTCTTAAGTTGAAATCTGTTAAGTTTTGCATAATTGACAAACTGTTGTACTCGAGGGATCAGTCTAGAATTTTGTTAATGTGTCTAGATAAAGAGGAAGCAGAGCAGGTCATGCATCACTTTCATTCTAGTACATGTGGAGGCCACCACTACTAGAAAACCACAGCCCACAAGATATTAAAAGCAGGATACTATTGGCAAGTCCTCTTTGCTGATGTATGCACTTTTTTAAGGGCCTGTGACCAATGTAAAAGATTTATAGGGAAGCAGTAGCTCAAATCCTTGCCCCTTAGGCCTGTTACAGTGAATGGGCCTTTCCAGCAATGGGGTCTGGATTTCACAGGTGAAATACATCCATCTTCCAGTGGACAGCATAAATGGATCTTAGTAGCCACTGACTACTTTACCAAATGGATAGAAGCAGTGCCCACCAGAAATGCCACTCACCAAGTCATCATGAGATTTTTATATGAGAACATCTTCAGCAATTTTGGTTGCCCAATAAGGTTAGTGAGTGATAATGCACCAGCTTTTAAGCCTGGAGCATTAGTTAAAATGTGTGATTCAATGGGTATTCAATTGGTGCACTCCACATCCTATTACCCATAAGGCAATGGCTTGGCTGAGTCATCCGACAAAAGATTTGTCAGAATCATCAGGAAACTGCTAGAGACAAATTAGAAAACCTAGGATTCAATGCTTAAGTTTTCTTTATGGGCTGATAGGGTGACAGATAAAAGATCCATAGGGACTTCTCCATTCAAAATAGTTTATGGCACTGAGGCCATCTTTCCTATCCAGCTCATCCTTCCAGTGGCAAAGTTCTTTCAGGAAGAGGAGGATGAACCAAATGATATGATGAGAAGGATGATGGATTTGGTGGAGTTACAGTAGATTATGGAGCAAGTTATAGGAAAATTAGAAGCTCATCAACAGAGGATAAAGGGCACGTTTGAAAAAAGAGCAAAGGCAGTCAACTTCTAGATCGGAGATTGGGTCCTCAAGTGGGATGCTGTCAGACAGGATAAGGGGAAACATGGAAAATTTGACTCTTTGTGGATTATCCCTTTTGTTATAGACTAGGTATATGAGAATAACACCTTCAAAATGCAGAATTTGGAAGGTGAAGAAGTATTCGATGGCCCAGTAAATGGGCAGTTCCTAAAACCCTATTTTATTTGAGGCTCTGAGGCCTTATGATTGTAAATTAGTAGATAGTAGGTTGTTTTCTTTCAGAATAAGACTCCATGCCCAATGGAAGAATAAAGAATAGTGTTAAATTACTTATTTGCTTTTAGGGAAAGGCATTTTGGTCTGGGGTTCTTGGGATCTCACTAGGAGGTTCCCATCCCCAAGTAGGAGCCAGATGTTATCTCCCAAGATAATTTATTTTTGTATGAAGAATTTAATTCACGCAATAAGGAATATGAATGTCACTAACAGTTTGAAAGCCTCTATGGTTGATAAAAAATTCACTAAGTTGTAGTTTCGGTGGCTTGGGCGAGGATCAGAACATCTCATTAGCCACTGACAAACTTACAGACTACAGCTTCCACTGTCAGATGAAAATTTCGGTGATCGGAAGAACCAAAGAAAACATAACGGTGAGATAGTCCACTAAAGAGCCGAAACGACGAAAGACAGACTTACTACGGGTTTCGTGACCAGATGAAAACTTCGGCGATCAGAGGTTCTAAGGACTAACCATCGGCAAGATAGTTCAATAAGGAGCCGCAATGGCGAGAGACAGAAGGACTATGGATTGGTGAAGTTTACAATTGAGTTCCTCCACAGTGTTAGCAGCATAGAAGACTAAAGCTCTGATGAATGACAAGAAGCATTTAGATAGCACGAACAATAGAAAATCATCGGTGGTCGAAAGAAATAAATACAATGGAGCAATGAGCTAGTTCACTAAGGAGCCGCAATGGCAGAAGAAAGACAGACTACGGATTTCGTGACCAGATGAAAACTTTGGCGATCGAAAGACAGATAGACTATCGATTGGGGAGTTTACAACGAAGCTCCTCCGCGGTGTCGACAACACATAAGACGAAAGCTTCGATCAATGAAAAGAAGCATTTTGATAACGTGAACAATAGAAAATCATCGATAGTCAGAAGAACTAAAGACAACGGAGCGGTGAGTTATTCCACTAAGGAGCCGCAACGGTGGAAGACATATAGCCTATGGATCAACGAGTTTACAATGAAGCCCCTCCGCAGTTTTGATGACATAGGGGACTAAAGCTCTGATTCAAACTTCTACCAACCTTCGATAGCAATAAAGCAAAATCACCAACATTCAAGCATATAAAGTTTTGAAAATGCAAAACAACAGAGATAACGCGCATCGATGAATAGAGAGACTGTCCATCAGCGGCATAGAAGACTAATGCCCTGATCCCTTTGTCAATCAACTTTTGGCAATGATAAATTCAGTTTATTTCACCTCTGAAATTGTGGCAGTGTTCAGGAAAAAGGTTCCAATGCATTAGTTATCACAGCTCCCGATTGCCGATGAGCTAATGATGAGGAGCGCCAGCATTGAGATTTGGAGCGCCGATGGGCTAAAGGAAAAAGCTTTCGATTGTCGATGAAGAAGCCGTCGCGATGCTAGTGATTTAAGGTGATGACATTGTAGCAGCATTGAGACTTGGGGTGCCAATGGACTAGAAGACAAAGCTTTCGATCGATGACTGTGGCGACAAGGTAGAAAACTCTAGTAGATTAAAACAAGAAATGTCATTTATATTAACTACCGAAACACTAGCTGTTGACAACAATTTCATATTGAACCAGCAATGCCAATTATCAATGACCACTTTAGCTATTAAAAGCTCGCTCCGTGAACTAGATCTTCACGGTAGATAAACAAATAGTTAGCAAGCATTTGAAGCCCTAATCTGGAAAAAATGTCACTTTCAATTATTTTTATGTAAACAGATCGAATTTTCACAATCTGTGATTTTTGTAGAATGCTATAAAGCCCATGATTGATTTTATAATAAGGGTTCAACTTCGGGGATTTATGAGCCAATAATAGTTTCAAGCTTCTCATTTTACTTGTTCATGGTATAAGCTCTTTTGTTGTGATCTGTTCATCCATCATCTCTTTCTTTACTGTGTTTATGCATGAATGTGCATTCAAGTCAATTTCAGATTTATTAAAAAGCCAATAGCTGTCATCCTATTGGTATATTAGTGATATTTGATTTATAAATACCATCCTCAGCAGGATTTAACCATTTATATGCATGTGTTATGTGTGTAAGTCTGTTAGCCTGGTGAGTTCTCCATCCCTGCGCCTTATAGTCAAATTCCTGAGAAAATTGCAACTAAAATCCTTGTAAACAAGTGAGTCTTATGCATGCCTTGAGAGTGGAAAGGTTACATAGGTCGACTGAATTGATCCATATCAGAAAACCCTAAAAATAGTTTAAGTTACGAGGCATCCTCGAGCTACAACCTAGACGAGTTTCCTGGAGTGATAACAGAAGGTATCTATCGTTGTTTACTAGATCTAAGTGTCGCAAGCTCTCTTTCCCTTTTTAGGTATTGTCCTATGTAATGATGACATGTTTATGTGATATGGTTATGTTACTTGGATTTGTTTATATGATTACTCAGCTGGTATTTACTAATAAAGTACATTTCATATGTTGGTCAAGTTATGCCTTACTTCCTGTTTATATATCTTGTACCTCAATTACAGTTTTATTTATTAAAAGTTATGACTTTCCTTTAACTTTCAAGGGATGGAGTGGTGGGTTTTTATATCCCTTGAGGGACCACTTGGAGAGGTAAAAAGGTTCCTCCTGCTTTTACAGGGCTTACTTAGTTCATTGTGAACTAACGCAAAATTCCACTTTTTAGCAGGTTACTTTGCTGGTGAATTATATCTACAACCTTGGATAATAATAACATCCTACGACATGATAACTATGCTACACTATCATATTCAGAGCTAAAGATAAGAGGACTAAAGTATTGACCTAGTGGTGCCTACGTTCTATGTTTATGTAGAGTTGAAAGTGTATGTCTTAGATATTTTATGGTCGTAATTATTATTATGTTTAAGTTTATGCAACCTTATCCACTTTGATATTCAGTTTATATAATGTAGCTATTTAAAGTAATAAACCTAGGGTTGAAGGCATGATCTATATTCCATGGAAAACTTTATAAGAAGTCCTTGGAAGAATTAATATACGATATGTATAAACTATCTATGGAATATTTCATATGGAATAAAACCATGGATTAACATTGCAATGGATGGTTTATTTAGGGGTTTAATGCTATGGTGGTGGTCTATACGAAATCATTGTGCATTGAACTATGGAACTGTGGGTTTGGATTTCGTGAGTAGAGGAGGATAGGGTGGCGCTTTTAATGCTGTTGGGAAAGAGTGGGAATCGAGCCTCATACGCTGGTATGGTCATTTGGGTAATTCATTTGGTTCTTCCTCTTATTGTGTGTGTGGTTTTGGGATCTAAGGTGTTTATGCTGCGTGTAGAAACAATCTTCCCTTTCATCAACAGGTATGCTCTGAACATGGTTTTGCAACACTATTTTGGTTGTTTGTTGTTGTTAAGGTTTATCAAACTCCTCATAGATCTGTGTGTTTGGTTTGCAGGTGATAGGGATTATTCGAAATGTCACTTGACGATGGATATCTCAATGATCTACGCAACCCTTTAAGTGGGTAAGCCCCGCGAAATGCATAGGCCCTTACGTTTGCGCATATGTTTGACCGAGTATTGCACTCTGGTTTGGGAGGGTGTATCTCTATGTAATTTTTATTAATGGACTTGATAGTTGGTTTGGGTCCTTTATATGGTTTTGGCATCCAAAGGATGCAACTACATTTAACTTTTTCTATGAAGTTTCAAGTGTAAAGACTTTGTCTAAGTCGTTTCTATCCAGACGAAGGCTTGGCATTGTAAATAAATTTTTGTTTTTATTTCAATCATGTGGGTTTAATGTTTTAATGGAAGATCTCTCTGTTTGGATTTTATTGATGAAAATACCTTGGAATTACAGTTCCATTGTTAATTTACTTTTTATGCATTATAATAGTTGAATGTATGGATCATTATCGTGGTTGGGGTTTCTTATTATGACCATGAGCTTAGCTCAGCCCTTTTGTGAAAAATCTTGCTGGACATATGGTTTCTATGTTTTATACAATTTGTGGTTGTGTATTCGTTGATAGTATGTTTTATTTTAACATTTGTTTAGAGGCGGGCATTTCTCTTCACAACTATGAGCTTGGAAGTTTTAGGCTTGGCCTTAGATGGATACGCAGCCTTTGATTTTGGTAGTGTAATTTATATGAAGTTGTAATGAGCAGTTAGAGCGTGCCCCTTTTTTTTGTATTTATATGATTTAAAACGAAATCTTATTGGTCATCCTGAAAGGACAAAACCCTTGACTATGTATGCTGGAGTGTTTATAGGTTTTTGTTTCTTATTGATACCTATAGGATTCGATCCTGGGCATGTAATTAATTTAGTTCTTTTTTTAATGTTATAAGTCTACATGATTCGATCTTGGGTTGTCCTAACACTTGGTCTAGTGTTCAACGCATCGTTATGTTTTTACTTTGGCAGCGATGCCTACAGGATTCGATCTTGGGTTTATAAATGGATTATATTGGTAGTTTTTAATTGTCTTTCCACAGGATTTGACCTTGGTGCAACTTTGTTGATTAATAAAATGGTTTATATAATTATATGTTTGGTTCTTGGTATTTGTTTATACTAGTTAATATATTTGTAATATTTCTTTTTCATACGGCCAAACCTTAACAGGTTTCAAAGTTTGGATTTCGTGTAGAGGGTTTTATAATGGAATTTGTATGGGTTTTATTAAGAATTATAATTGTTTATGTTTTAGAATATAAATGGTATTGAATTATGTTCAATTATATCAATAGTTTTTAAGATATATTTGATTTTAACATGGATTTAGTATTTAGTTTGAAGTTGTAAAGCATTTTTTTTATAATTCTTTTTTAAAAATGGATTTTAAGTAAATAGAATAATCTTATATGTTGGCAATATGAAATCTTCCAACACTTGATAAATTAAGTTTTAGAGTTTTGGAATTGTTTTAGGATTGTGAGAGATTTTACCTATGGTTTAGTTTTATAATTTTGTTTATCTTTAAGTAAAATTTGTTTTACTTTTACATCTAAGTTTCAACAATAACTAGGAATCTAGCTATCTTAAATAATCTAGACTCTGTTAGAAAATTACACCATTATAGAGAAGATTAAATTTAAGATATGAATGATATGAAGAGTAATACTAAAATAATAGAGACCATATTTTTCCTATGGTTTTGAAATATGATAAAAGCATATGTGACAGTCTAGAAACAATACTTAGAAAATATAACCTTTATTTTCCTTACCAAGCAATCGTGGCTAAGCAAACAAAACACTCTTGTAGCATAATCTCTACTTCTACGTTTTGTATGAACATGTAAACTAAATAAAACTAGCTGCTCTTCAAGATTATGTAAACAAAATAAACCTTACTACTCTTTAAGGTTCTGTAAACAAAAAAAACTTAGATACAGTAGGCATATAATATATAGATTGTCATTCCAGCTTTTAATCACTTCATTTAATAAGAAAACTGTATGAACTTTAAGAAAGATAAAGAAACCTCATACCTACAATTTGAAGCTATTTTAATGTGTGAAAAAACCATGCACACTCAAGCACACAATATTAAAAATAACATGGAAAATTATGACCTCAGTTCTGTTAATCGAATAACTTGGGAACTATCACATTCCACCCAACCATGACCCGAATCATTCCTTGTTTCACTCTCAATTCCCCCGAGCTGGTTCCAACATGCAATTAGCTTATAACTCGTAAGGTAAGGATTCTCTATCTGGGATAGAAAGTTCTATGCCATTTGGGTTTTCCTCTTGTAATAAAAGCTCTCCATGAACTCTCTTGAGAATAATAATCAGGTAGCTTAGATGGAAAATCAAAAGATACCCAAGCCTCTCTTTCACATGGGTATTTATAGACAGACTTTAGGAAAAGGGGCACTTGAATCAAGAATCATTTGTTTTCTTCAAATAACCCTTTTTACTTAATTTAGGTGAATTTAATATTTATTTATTTTGACTTGCGAACTCTTTGACTAGTTCCTTTTTTTTACTCTTTTAGGTATTTAAATATTTAATTAATATTAGTAATAAATAATAATAATACATAAATCCTTTCATTATTATTTATAGTTACTATTATTAATACATATGCTTACTCTTTTATTCACATTATATATAAAATATATACACATATACCATTGTTAACATTTTTACTTTGGGTATCATATAGCATGATCCTGAATCACATGATACTTTTATTTTTACCTTATAGTAACTTCTTTATTAAGGCCTTCAGGTAGAGGCTAGTTAAACTAGGTCAGGGAAATCTAAAACCCCTTGCATGTTGGATTACCTCGTATAACATGGTAGTTCTTCAGTACTTGATGAGACACACAAATTTGAAATTTCATTTAATCACTTAAAAATAAGTAACATGGTATCAATGTTTTATCACAGTCGTTTTCACTCAACATATGATTTTTTTGGTAACTCATAGTGTTTAGTCAGATCCCATACTCAACTTTAAGAAATAGGGAGTTACAACTTAGTGCAATTCCAGAACTCCTTTCTCAACAATAATGCTAGGATGTATTTGTAGGATACACCTATGGATACAATGGCCAAGGATACAATGTTCCATAGCTTATTCTCAACACCAACTTGGAATGCTCTAGGGCTTATGCCCAACACTTCCAATTTTTACAGTTTCATGTGGTCCAAAGATTCATGCTCAACAAAAAGGTTTCATAACTCATGTGCTCCATAGTTTATTTCTCAACATAAACATCAAATACTCATGTGCTCTAGAGCCTCTTTCTCAACAAAAACATCAAATACTCATGTGCTACAGAGCTTCTCGCTCAACACAAACATTAAATACTCATGTGCTCCAGAGCTTCTCGCTGAAGACAAACATCTCATCAATTATGTACTTAAGGGTCCACGCCCAACACATGAAATCATATACATAAAACATATGAATTTCTCTTAGGCCCAATATAAAACAAAATCATCATTCTCATGTATAGTCGGGTCTTATGACCTATTACAAAATAAACTATCACAAAAAAATCACATGAAATGGAACTTATGCCCATAAGTTTCAGGTAAAAAATTTGGGATATTATAGAATCATTAGCCTTGCACACAACTCAGACTCGAACCAAGGTGCTCAACACATCAAACCACAAGGAAAAATAACAAAACAAGCTTCCACTCAGTTTGTGACAAATGAGACCCTTGCACAACAACACCGGGGAAACCATAGATGACCACGCTTTCTCATAAAATTGGGTAATCTCCATTTTGCAACAAAGGGGAACACTAAGCCTCTGTGTGGATGAGGATGGTAAGAAACAGGTGAAAAACCCAGAACAAAATATGGTTCTTCAAGAAAGATGAACGTACACCATGAATGAACATAATTCCCTAGAGAATGATCGAATGACTGAATGGGTGGATAGAAAAACTAAATAATGTTTAGGAAATTATTGGAACACGACTCCATCATAGGTTTCACAAACCACATGAATGAACATCAATTTTTAGTGTGACTCAGGGATGAGGGAATAGGCACACATTCCCATGATTTCTTTCCTCATAAGTGAGAACATGGCTTCCCATATTGCAGACTCGTAGGATTTCTCAGTCAAACAATCAAACTGACATGCTCTACACTTCCCAAGGCATTAACTGCCTCAACCAACTTCTGGAAGAAATAAATGATTGAGGAGAGAGGACAAAAGGTAGCTGAGGGCTCATGGGTTCTCCCATTGACATCTACTCATACCTTATTAGCTCAGATGGTTTGACTAACTCCCCACCCTATGCTTTGCGGAACCATTCCCCCATATCTTTCACGTTGCAGTACATATCTAGTTGTGGTATTTTATTAAATTGTGCATATTTACATGATATATAAAAATATATATGCTGTGATCGACGTAGCACTATCACCATAGGAATCAACCTTGATCATCTATACACATACACTAAATCAATGGTAGGGCCTTGGCTTTGAGGTCCTTTCCATGATTCAAATATAATATACACATCATGTAAAATTTAAATATCACGGGGTAAAAAAAAAAAGTATTACAGGAGACCTTAACAGTGAAAGGGAAGAAAGTGGAGAAGTTAATTCTTTTTACAATAAGATTAACGAAAAACTAGAACTAGGAAATATGGATGACAAAGAAAACCATGAAGACATTAAAATATTCATTAAGGAATCTCTGAAAGGTATGTCCAATTGTTTTTGCAACGGTTAGAATTGTTTGCTAGCCAACTTATGGGGAAGTCCACATTTGGGAGTGGTAGTAATTCACCCCATGAAGAGAGGAAGACCCATTAGGAAGCCATTTTTTTTAAGACTGGACCTCATGACAGACCACATGAGTTCAGAAATCAGAATCAACTTCCAATACCTAATTTCTTAGAGTCCAAAGAAGTTCCTTACACCACCTATGATGTTAGAGAAGCAGCAAATGAGTGGCATCAATTAGGTGATGAGTGTAAGAAATTCCTCTCTTTTTATCAGTACATTAGATCTTCTATGCATATCAAGAAAGGAGGAAATGGGAATAGGACATCTCCTATTATTTAGGAATTAAAGTACACCATTGGAAAATTAACCATTCCTTCCTTCGATGGTTCCTCACAAATGTCTACTATTGCTTGGTTGCAAAAATTAAGTGTATATTTTCAGTTAAATCCTATAGTTTAAGTAGATGCATTGAAGATGGCCATTTTTCATCATGAAAGGGAAGCTAGTGATTGGTGGTTCCATGGTCTTATAACATTGGTACATGATCATATTTTGTCTTATGAGGGTTTCCCGAATG
Organism: Pseudotsuga menziesii; assembly: GCA_001517045.1. Lineage (NCBI taxonomy): Eukaryota > Viridiplantae > Streptophyta > Pinopsida > Pinales > Pinaceae > Pseudotsuga > Pseudotsuga menziesii. The sequence continues at coordinate 393,314 of LPNX010483835.1, forward strand.
CATTGATGGAAATATTTTAGAGGAAACACCCTGAAATTCCTTTCAAAGAACTAGCGCAATTGAAGCAAGTAGGAACTCCTGAAGCATATATGTTAGAATTTGAAAAGATTACAGTAACGGTTTTTGATGTATCTATGGATAGTTTAGTTTTATTATTTACTGAAGGATTGACAGAACCTTGGAGAGGGCTAGTGAAATCCTACAAGACAACCACATTGAAGGATTCCATGAATTTGACAAGGGATTTGCATAATGTGTTTCCAAGAACCAAATACCCTTCGAAGACAAATTTTCCTTCCAAGTTTAATGAAGGTAAGAAACCATGGAAAAATAAATCCTATACCAAATAAAATAAAGGAGGACCAAGCAAATAAGAGCTTAGAATAAAGAAGCTATGTTTCAAATGCCAACAATGTTGGGTCCCAAGACATAGATGTGCCAAGGGGAAGGCACACTATATTGAATATTTTTCTTAAGATGATGAAGAGGAGGATGATGAGGAAGAGGCACAAATTTCAGCCTAATAATAAGGGTATCAAAAAACATAATCACAACAAACCACTCCTGATACAAAAAAAAATGGATCACTTTTGGGTGTAGCTAGATTCCACACCTTGAGGCTCAAGGGAAAAATACAAGGCCAAATTTTCACAGCTCTAGTTGATGGTGGAGCCACTCACAACTTCATAGATGAAACCATCATGGAGACGAAAAAATTTACAAGATGAAAATTTTTATGGTTTCACACTCATCATTCTAGGTAACAATTCTATGGACTACACTAAATCGATTCCAAAGCTTCAAATTACTCTAGGAAATCATATTATCACTCACAATTTTTATGTAGTGAATGTGGCTGATACTAATATGGTTTTGGGAGTACAATGGTTTTATTCTTTGGGGGAGCATACAATTAATTATTAAGTCCCTGAAATAAGGTTCAAAAATTCAAAAGGGAAACCCATCTTGTTGAGAGGAATGCACACTTACCCAAATCAAGTGGTGTCTTCTCCCAGCATGAGGTCTATTTTGAGGCATGGAGACATAGAATGGGATGATGAATGTTTAACTACATCTCATAAAACTAAATTTAATATTTTCAATCATCCTAAGGAGATAGAACAACTATTGAATAAGTATGAAAAGGTTTTTGGAGGCCTTCCCCCAAGGAGACCACCAGATTGGGGGGTGGAACATAGATTTGAGTTAGATATAGGAACACAACCTATCAAAATGCAGCCTTATAGACATACCAAAAGGATTACAGATGAGATTGAAGAGGCCATTAATGAACTCTTGAAGTTGGGTTTCATAAGGCCTAGTTCTAAACCATTTTCTTCTTTAGTTGTGATGGTTAATAATAAACATGGAACCTTGAGAATGTGCATTGATTTGAGAGAATTAAACAAGAAGACAATAAAGAATAGATACCCTATTCCAAGGATTGATGAGTTCATGGATGAGCTCCATGGGGCATTCTCTTCTCAAATATTGACCTTAGATATGGTTATCACAAAATTTGAATGAGAGAATAAGACATAACACAGACTAATTTGAGATGCTACTATGGTCACTTTGAGTTTGTTTCCATGCCCTTTGGCTTGACAAATACACCTGCCACATTCCAATCATGCATGAACAATATCTTCCACAAGAAACTTCGTAAGTTTGTACTAGTTTTTTTATGACATTCATATTTACAATAAAACTTGGGAATAACATTTGCATCATGTAGAAGAGGTATTAAGAAATATGCATGATCAATCTTTGTTTGATAAGCTATCAAAATGTGATTTTGGTTTGGCAGATCTCTTTTATCTTGGACAAATCATTGGTCAAGATGGTGTGAAGGTTTATATGGAGAAAATAAGAGCCATTTTAGAGTGGCCTCATCCCAAAATTCTCACTGAATTAATAGGATTCATTGCAATTTTCACCTACTATAGAAAGTTTGTGAAGGGGTTCTCCCAAATCACTTTACCTCTTACTGATTTGACAAAAAAAGATGCTTTCCAATGGCATGAAGGGGATGAGAAAGATTTCTAAACATTGAAGGAGGCGATTATAAACACAGAAGGATTTACACATCCCCCTTCTCGGTTATAAAATGTGCCTCTCCACCCAATAATTTTTAAATTTTTATTTTTTTTAATTATAGAATTTTTATAATTTAACTATCATATTATATGAATCTTAAAAAAAATAGAATAATTACCTTAAAATTAAAATTATATATATATACTTTTTAATGAAAAATAAACATCTTATAAGATAACAATCATAAGTATGCATTTAGAGATAGGATTCAAATTTTGATCTCACACACATTTACAAATTTTTTATCTCACACACAATTATCAAACTAAAACATTTACAAACCTTTAACCACAGTGACACTTACAAAATTTTCACCACACTAACACATTTACACACCCACGCTCACATAATTACACCCACACTCACACCTACGTGTCATGTGACATGTTAGGCTTGAGTTTAACCAAACCAAGAATTACATAACATGAGTGCATTGTGTTTTTATGTATCATGAGTGTGTTTCCAAAAAGTAGTATTGCATCTAAAAGATCCCTCAACTTCTTGTACACACGCATAACATAATAATGACATAAGGACAGTAGATACTAGTTACCACTCTTTTGCTAAAGAGGATTTTTTTTGTTAAATAAACCATGAGTCAGTGTTGAGTTTCACCATTCGGCAAGGAATTTATTCGCCCACATAATGAGGGAATAGCCTGTATTTTCTTGTCTCTTCATTATCATAGCATGTATAAACTTGTCTCTACATTATCATATTTTGTATTTTATTTTATGTTTTATGAATTTTTTTATGAAAATTATGTAGTGCCAATTTCATTTTAGTTTTATGAATAGAACATAGTTATCCAGTCCTATTCAGCCATTTAATTTTACAAGGGGTGATGGAATATGGATCATATGGATTCATGATTGGATAAAGGTAAAGGATATTGCATGTTGTCATATCGTATGGTGTGGAATTGAGCGATATATTATACCCTTAAAAAGAATATTCTTCAGATGAGGAATGGCTTGTTCAGGATAAATAAAGAGGGGAACCTCCGAAAACAACATAGATTCACATCAAAAAGAGGGGAAAACAATAAATATATTGAACTCGTACTTTGTTTCCTCAAAATATTTCCATGGGATAAACTGCATAGCAATCTTATTGTCAATCTCCATTGGCTAAACTAAAGTAGTTTAGTAATGCTTGTATTGATGTTTATAGGAGATATGCTAGAGATGGATCGAGATGAGGCATTGAATCATTCTTCGAGTCAAGTATGTACTAGTACATATAATGAGACAAGGACACCTAATAAAACACATACGTCTACTGGAACACCTTCATATGTTCTCTCTCGAAGATGGTCTCATACATCTATAGATTCCAGTGTATTATATGGAGACATTGGTACATGTTTAAAATTTATGCACAAGCAAAATTTTTAGTATGAATGCATAGTTATATTTGTTTTAAATCTTGTTCATTGATTTGAATAATTGTTAGCACATCTATTTGTAGAGAGGCAACATAATATATTTTCTCGTGAGAGTGGGAAGGATCTATATATGGCCATCTGTTTGATTCATCTCCTGAATGATTTCCCTCTTTTGATTGTCATATAAAACATTATATTAATAAAAAAGAACTAAGATATCGACATTAACTTCAACATTAAATCAAAGAACTCAAAAATATTAATCAAAAAATTAAAAACATTAACATAATTTTTTTTTTAATAATAAGCAAACAAATAAAAAACATTGGCATAGTGACAAATTAAATAAAAAGCATTAACATAATAAAAAAATTAATAAAAATATTAAAGCTTCAAACCTTACCAAGGAGACAACCCTATGACCAACCCTACCCATAATCAAAAAATAAATATTAATAAAAAAATTGACAAGATTATATCCGTAAAAACTTCCAAGGAGGAATACGATCAAAAAATGAGGGAACACTTGGCATGCAGAAGCTATATGAAAATAAAAAAAGACCCAATGAACAAGGTCATGAAGATGGTAACGATAGCCATAAAGAACTCATCCTTCGATGATCGCACAAAAAAGAGGCTCATACCAAGGAGCTCAATGATGCCTTGGATCTATGGCTCCACCAAAATTCACAAGAAAGGCACCCCTCTACGACCTATTGTTAATACAATAGGACCATCGGCCTACAACCTAGCGAAATACTTGGCTAAAAAACTGAAACCTATCATAGGAAGCACTTTCTCCTATGTAAAGGACTCAACACATCTAGTACAAATGATGAAGGAATGGAAAATTGAGGAAAATGACATACTAACAAGCTTTGATGTAATATCTCTCTACACAAAGATACCAATTAACGAAGTCATAAAGGTAAATAGAGATATAGTAAACAACGATGAAACCACGAAACTTGTTGAAATATGTCTCAAGTCTACATTCTTTATTTTCAGAGGGTAAATCTATGAGGAAAAAGAGGGAGTGGCAATGGGCTCACCACTCTCACTAATCGTTGCCAACATCTTTATGGAAAAATTGGAAAAATATGAAATAGATTGCTTTCCCTGAAAAGTAAAACGGTGTCTATGATTCATGGATGATTTATATAGAAATTGGACACACGGAGAAGAATATTTAATTGAATTCACCAACCACCTCAATAGCCAGTCCGACAACATAAAATTCGGCACAGAAAAAGAAGAGAAATGTTGTCTTCCATTCCTAGATGTCCTCAAAATGAGAAAGAGGGATGGAATCCTTGGAAACCAAGTATACAGAATACAAACACATAAAAAGAGATGTCTTCATGCATAATCTTACCACCAACCTGCCAAAAAAAATTGACATAATCAATTACTCGAGAGTGACTTGGGCGATAAGAATTGCCAATAAATACCACATGGAATAGGAAATCAACCGCTTCACAAAAGTATTCATAAAATATGAGTATAATCACAAACAAACTATATAAACCATTTAAAAAGTCACCAAAAATAACGTAGAAACAATAGGAAAAAATAGAAAGAAAGCAAAAACATTGACACAACCTTAGGAATCCTCCCCTACATCCATTCATAGATGTAGGTGATAATTGAATCGATAGTTGTGCCTCTCTTTCACCATCGCAAACAACACACGTCGCTAACCTTGAGCCCATCATCGACACCAACAGAGACATATCACCCCTCAAGAAAATTCAAAGCTCTTTGCGCATGGGAGAAACTTCATCTGTCACTTCAGCTCATGTGACTTGAGCTAGCGAAGGTCTGTCCTCCTAGATGCTTTCATGGCTCTGCATTGAAATTTAATGCTTACAGGTACATTGAATGACAAGCGTTTAGTTCTAAAATACATTGTGATTTATGTCTCAGCTAGGAGCATTGTTGGGCTTGCTATGCATTAGGAGGTTCTCTGTGTATTTGTGTTTGTGCTCTATCAGTTTATTGCAGAAACGAATGCTCCCCATCAAGTTGGTTTCAGGCTCAAGTTGGTCGCCATGTCCCGACAAAGAGGAATTCTAAGGAGAGCTAGCTCTAGGAGAGGCAAAGGAAAGCGTGGCTGTAGTTCTTAGACCTTGAAATATTATGAACCTCACATCTCTCTGCATGTCCATGTTTTAGTTGAATCCTGGGAGACTCGGGTCCTCAACCAAAAGATCTCGACTTGTGAGGATGGTATCCAAATCAATCATTATTGGATGATGAAGAACATGCTCTACAACCTCACTGAGGACATGCTCAGCAATTGGTTTGAGGATCAGGTTGTAGTGCATACCATGAAAACTAAAATCATAGAGACAGAAGCTTAGCTTAGAGCCATGGATAAATCCTTTTCTTGGAAAGGCATGGATGGCATCTCTAGTCTGAGTGATATGAAGGCTAAGGGTCATGTAGAGGGTGGTGGTGCGATTGGTAGTGAATCTGGAGTCCGGGACCTTACCAGTCTCAGTCATAGTGGTAGTACAAGTGGTTGCTCAACCGAGGCTCCTCACGTCAACCCTTTCCTCTCCCCTCTATGATAGAGCCTCTCTTCAAGTGATTGAAGGAAATGCACACCCAAAAGTTTGATCAATAGTAGCAAACGCTTTCTTTGGCCCTGAACACCATCACCAACTTGCCTACGCTGTCGCAGGAAGAAAGATGGGCCTGCCCCATCACTGAAGAAACTCCTCGAGTTTAATGGACACGTCACCTAGGTTTTTTGGACAAGACATTAGTGGTTTTGGTTTGTTTTTAATTATGAACCATATAACTATGTATGTTTTCATGTCTACTACTGAAATCTTTATCTACGCTCAAGTATATGAGCATGCCATTTTTATCTTGGATTATTGTAACTATGTCTTAGTCAGTGGGCCACAGGCCTGCACTTAAATAGCCATGGACATCTTAGACGTTGATTATGTTAGAGGGACAGTTTTAGAGAGGCTCGGGAGGGGGATCCACCTCCTTAAACCTTAGGTGGCTAAGTCAAATTATGTATTTTTTTCCTCTATAATATAATAGATCTGTGCAGCTTACAAAAAAAAAATCCTCCCCTACATCCATGGTACCATCAATAGGGTCATTAAGATTCTTAGAAAAAGAAGCATTAAAGTCACTTTCTCTCCTCCTAACTCCCTTAGGAACATGCTAGACTCTACAAAAGACCCTATCGAGAATAAACTACTCCAAGGAGTCTATACCATTCCTTGATCATGCACTAAAGTCTACATCGGTGAGACTGGTCACTCAATTATGACTAGATTAAAGGAACATGGTGTTGATATACACCATTGTAGAGTTAAGAGTTGTGTCATCACCGAACACTCATGCATTGATACCAAACACCATATGTGGCTAGAAAAAGAAGAGGTGCTCGTAATTGTCCCTCACCGCTTCAAACGAAAAATACGGGAAACACTAGAAATCAAAAAATACCGTAACAACATCAACCGGGATGATGACCTAAAGTTAAATAGATCCTAGAATGAGTTGTTGAGATCCTTAGAAAATAAATAAAAAACAATAAACAAGACTTAATCAACTAAAAACACCATCTAACAACTAGAACCACACCAATGAGCATCAATCCTTATTAAATCACTAATTCAATGAAATCATCACACAAATATTAAAATTAACATCAAATTAAAAAATATTAACTAGGTAAAAACATCAACATTAATTAAAAAATAACAACATTTTAAAGATATTATTGAACATCAACATTAATCCAAAAATAAAAGAACATTATATTAGTAAACACAACACTAACATATGAACATTAACTTGAACATTAAATCCAACAACTCAAAAATATTAAACAAAAAAATAAAAATATTAACTTAAAAATAAAAAAGTTAATAATAATCAAACAATTAAAAAACATTAACATAAATAAATTAAATAAAAAACATTAACATAATAAAACATTAAAAAATCAAATCTTACCAAGCCGACAACCTTACGACAAACCCTACCCATAGTAAAAAAACTAAATTTTGATAAAAACAATTGACGAGCTTCTATCCCTAAAAGCTTCCAAGAAGCTTGTCCTCACACTACACCTGCTTTAGGGTCTGAAACTGTTGAGAAAATAAATACTTTTGTCACAGGTCGTGGTGACAATATCCCTCACTATGCAAGTGAGCAAACCCTCTCAAAATTTGGAAGCAAAATTTACATACCTCATGCTCTAAAAACACACAGACTCTAAAGACATTTGAGATATCACATTCCATAAATTCAAGTACAAAGTACAAGGTCATTCCTTCCAATATGGCATCATGTATGGAAAGTATGTTCTCATGAGGATGCAATTTCTATAAGCATTCCACCTATGCAAGATTCCAACAATATTTATATGTAGAGAAGCTTTTTTTCATCCTCTTGATTTCACAAACCATTTACGTCTTCTTCTCGACTTCCTTCCAAAAGGATCCCTCGGCTCCTTTTCCTTGCTTCTTTAAAAAATTGTAACCTTCCATAGCTCTTTCAAATTCACTTATAGTCATTTAGTTAGCTTGATCTTAGGTTGGATCTTCAATTGCAATTTGTTTCCATCATATTATATATATATGTGTGTGTGTGTGGGGTAAAACATAAGATTGTAGCATATTTTAGTCACCTTTGTTGCGGAGGAAGTTTAAAGCCACAACCATTTCAATTTCAGGGTAAGTTTTTGTTAGAAATATGAAATCCGAATCTTTTTTAAAGAAGAAATATATAGATTATGTGTGGTTCAAATTATGATTTTTAAGTTATAGATGAATTATTTAAAAAAACACTCATATTTTGAAAATTTAAACATTATTGAAAGAAATTCTACGTATTCTTTCTAAATCTTTGAAAAGAAACCTATGAAAATAGATGATTAAATCATGTAGAATTTAGACTAAACATTGGTTAGTGGTATATTGTATAAGAGTGCCCTTCTGGTGGGGTACCTTAGTAATATATTCTGGAACACCGTCTTTTTTTTTAATTCTTTAATCGTTAATTGGTGAGGTAAACATACTTAGGAAATTGATATTTTTTAACCCCCAACTTGCACTTATGAACATTGACATCCCACTCTCAATGTGTGTCGGTAAGTTCACATAGTTCTACATACATAATATAACTTTTTTTCATCGGAAAAAAACTACTTCTTGCTATATATTTGAATCAAATAAGTAATTATCCATATTCTCGAGAGCTTAGAATCTATTATAGATAGCTTGAAACCATTCATATGAGAGACAATCAGTAAAAAACAAAACAACAAGACTTGTATAGTTCTAAAAAAAAGCCATGCAAGAGTAGTCAAATCCCCTCAAAGACTTCTTGAAGACAACAAGATCTTCACTACAAACAATAACAACAAATCAAAACAGAGAGTAGAAATCCCCAAAGAAATGAGTAGATTCCTTATGTAAAAGGGAATCTTCCAAAAAATTATTCAAAGCAACCCATCAATTTCTATCTAAGGAATCAACTTATGAATTGTAACACTTATAGATATGGGAAAAATAATTAATATGGAAATCTAAATATAACCTCTTAACTCTTTGGAACTAATTGTCAAATGAAAGTATGTGCAATGGGAACTTTTTTTCCCAAGTGCGCAATTACTTGGGAGTCCTCAAATACTTGCAAGGATTAAACACCAATCAACCTGACACACTGAAGTAAACCCCATACTACCAACAATTCATCTTTAGTGTTAGTACCCTTACCAAATCCCAAATGAATCTTCAAAAGGTCCACTTGATTTAATTTCAGAATCACATCACACCCGCATGAAGGTGCTCGAGAAGCTCCAATATCGGAAAAACCAATAGTAGAGCATGGTATGAAGAAATATCTTTGTACAAACTCAAAGATTTATATTGAAAGCCTATAAATCTAAATCCATATTGACAAATAAGGCTCGGTTTCTAGCCTTCGAGACAAACCAACAAACATATATGGGAATATTTTTTTGAAGAGGAAACCTCATTCTCCACTAAGTGAAATTTGGTTCAAACTCCACAGAACCCCAAATTTGAAAATACCCAAATGGTCACACACCTCCTATCACACATGCTTGCAAAAACTACAAGAAATAAACAAGCAAAAAATAGTTTCATCTTCATTTTTGAAAATGGTGAAAAACAAAATAACACAATTATAATAATAAATCATTTAAACTTATTTAATAACAATTATATTCTTAGCATTGAGCTATTATAATCTTCACTTCATATTAGTACTTAAACTTGGACGTTTTGGAACTTGGAAGATAGTGAAATTATCCTTGTAAGTCTTTTAGGCATGAAGCGGGGTCTCAAGACTTAATCAAATGGAAACCAACAATACTATAATGGAATTGAATTACCCAGGTTAATATTAGATCTCTTAACCTACCCAGATAATACACAAATGTAAAGTTAAAGGGAATTAATATTTAAAAATTCATTAACCAACCTAACAATATCACCCTTAGTTTCTTGGATGAAGAAAATATTCAACTCATATTTCTTTGCAAGTCATTTCATAGCCAATTTTATTTAAGACTTTCTCAGTCCTCCCATTTTTAGAGACAATATCAAAGAAGCACATCAACCATGCAATGTTTCACTATAAAAACGTCCCTTTTTGCTAGCTCATTTCCCTTACAATTCTTGGTCTACTATTTAGACGCCAAATTAATGAGGGGACCATTTGTTACACTCTTGTTAGCTTTGTGGCTCCAAAAAAATGTTAGTTTCATGCTGCTTTTGGAGCCCAAAATAATGGGAAATTGAGTTTTTCCTATCCCCCCTCTCCCCACTCCTTTCTGACAACTCAAGAAAACTTGACACATTATATTGCTAGAGGAGATAACCTTAGACTACGCTTCCACATTGGCTAGAAATTGATAATCTCTTAACCTTTTAGTGAGCCCACTTAAAAGTATTTATTAGTATTTAACCCCTTCAGATTGTTATGAAACTAAAAATCAAATCCCCCAAGATCCACAACCACAGTAACCCATCTTAATATTTTCCAGATGATCCTTATATAACTACCATTTTGAGTTGAAATTAAACATGATAGGGGGATTCACACCTATTCTTTTCTATTTCTAACAAAATCAATAATTGATGCAATTCTTTCCCAAACTTAATCTGCCACCTAGCATGATACATGTCATCCAAAAGAGAAACAGTACCTAAAAATACTCAAACTTCTTGACCACCCTTCTTGCACTAGTTCAAACATATTTCCAAGTTGGATGAAGGTTGCAAAGTTCAATGTCATATAGATTGAGATTACCATTCTTCCTAAGAAAGTAACGAAATGGAACATAATAGCAACCATTTCTCCCAAAGCAATATGACTACCCAAAGTGAAAATTTAAATTAAAACCTTAATCAAAGAAAATTCAATAGTACAATGGAAGAAAAATTTCTTCCAAGCTAAGATTAGACCTCCTAACCTACCACATAATGAACAAAAGTAAAATCCAAGTCACCAAATATTTAACAAGCTCACTGACTAACCTAATACTATCACGCCCATTGTGTGTTGTGTGTTGGATCAAGAAAATATGTAGATCATATTTCACTACAAGTAATTTTAAGGCCAAATTTGTTTGGGTTCCCAAATCCTCTTTTGTATAGAAACATGAAATTCATTTATTTACTTACAGTGTTTGATTCTCAAATAAACACATCAGCAATGTGTTGTTTTCTTAAAAAAAATTCATTTTTTGTATGTTCCTTTTCCCTTAAAACTGTTTTTCTCCTACCCTTTTGGATTTGGAAGTAGTGAGGGGACCACATGTTCTCTTTTTTATTATTCTTTTTCTTTGAAAATTGTTAGTTTCCTACCTCTTTTGGATATCAAAGTAATGGGATATTCATTTTTTCATGGCGTCGTTCTCCAAACTCCTCTCCAACACCCAAAAGAACAATAAAAGAAAATTAAATTTTAAACCATAAATTATACTCCAAGAACAACCCATTTATTCAACTAGATCTTCTTTACCCCCTCAATGAATAAACACCCATGTTCACATCATCATATATAGATGTAGAACAACCTACTTCAATTTCATAGAAATAGCCAATCGTAAATTCATTTGTGAAGAAACCTCCATTAACTCAATCATAGAGATATAAAGTGTAACTCAATCATATAGAGGTAAAGAGGATGCTTACAATATGATAAACATGCCATAAACAAGAGAAAGACCCCATTAGTTGATTTTTGATTCATGGATTAGTGATTGAAAGAGAACAACCACTACTTAAAATCAATCTCAATAAAAAATAAACATCCATTAATTATGTTTTTTCAAATAATGTCACATATCCCAATTATCTCATATCCATTACATTTCCATTAATTGGATATTAATAATTTTTAATTTTCTTTTAATTATATATTTTTTAATTTAATTATCATATTATATGAATACTATAAAATAATATAAGAATCTTATTGTATGAATATTAAAAACTAATTAAATAATTATATTAACATTAAAAAATATATGCATATATATATTAATGTAAAAATAAATATCTTTATATATATATATTTAAAAATTGGATTCAAATTTTGATTTCACATATACTTACAGACTTGTCATCCCTCACATTTACTACATATTTGCGAACATTTCAAGTTTCACTACCCTTACACTAAGACATTTTCAAAATCGAAAGTGAGTTACCCTCCGGCCTGGAATTTGACGGGGTGGAAGATATATTTTCATTTTTAAAAAGTATCTGACAGTTGAATAAAATGTTTGCATGTCAACAGCTACAGTTAAATAAAACGTTGACATGTTAGCAGCTGCATCCCGTCCTAAAAGTTTAACGAGTGTTTGCACATCCCTTAAAACTTTCAAACTGTACATTTGACGTATACTAGGTTACGGCTCCCGTCTTAAATTTTAAGAAGTATTTGAGGTTGCATGGCAATTGGCAGGGCCTCTTCATGTGTCCGTTTGCTAGTGCCTCACACCAGGTCAAATGGCTCTCTACCAAAACCAACAGATTGATGTTTTTTTAGTCTATGCTTAAAAACTAACATTGAAATCGTAATCTATGCAATTATTTTATCTTCGTCTTCGTCTCCATGTGAACCACGTTTTTAAACCCGGGAAAATTTTATATAACAAATTTGTGGAGTCGTTACCGAGTTCTATAGTGTTTACATTCAAATGTATTCCGAGTTTTATTAAATTTGGCATGCTAATGCACTTGGTATTTAGGTAATTTATTAATCCTGACATGTAATGCACTTGGTATTTAGGTAGTTTATTAGTTTTTCAGAGGGACTTTATGAATAGGCTTGCAGTAGTTTCTATTATTCCCTGCACGAAAACCAAGTATTCAACCAAAGTTTTTTTTCCATCTTATTTTTCAGCATTCATTTAACCTTTATTTTAACAAATGAAAATGTTCGAACTTTTATATCATCCCATAAGAGTTTTTTTTGTGTTCTTATTTATCCTCATCCACAGATAAAATATGAAAAAAATATATTATTGAAGCTTTTATCATATGTTTGGAGACCATGGATATTGAATATTATCCAAATTCTAAGTAATGCTAGATATTACTATAGTATTTATGAGTGAACATTTAATGTTTTAATTTTGCATTTGACTATAGCTGTAAACAAAACTATAATGTAAACTTGGCATGCTAGCCTGAGTATTATCCAAATTCTAAGTAATGCTACACATTACTGCAACATTTATCTAGCATTTATGAGTGAACATTTAAAGTTTTAGCTTTGCATTTAATTATAAATGTAAACAAAACTATAATGTAAATTTGGCATGAAAAAACCATAATGTAAACTTGGCATGCTAGCCATGTGTAGCTTTTGCATGCTAACAGTGTGTTTATGCTCATGCAACCATTTGTGCATGCTCCCACATAGCATGCTCATGCAACCGTGTGTGCATGCTTTGTTAAGTGCATGCAGCCCGGTGTTCTCTACCTTCTCCATTCTAGATCGGAAAACTAGAACATCTTTTGTAGGGAAGAACCAAGAACCAACTTAACTTCTGGGAGTTACTAGACTTCTATAAAGACTGCCAACACAGGTATTTCATATTCATCTATAGTGCCTTTTTCAACTATTGTTGTTATTTGAATAGCAACATAATGAATTTATTTCATTATTTCAACTATTCTTGTTATTTGAACAACAACATAATGAATTTATTTCATTATTTCAATGTACAACTTAATGAAATTAAAATTAAATTAGTGCTTTTTTCAACTATTGTTGTTATTTGAACAACAACATAATGAATTTATTTCATTATTTGAAGGTACAACATAATGAAATTAAATTAGAGACACACAAGTGAATAGTAGCATTGTATTTGACTTCTCCAAACTAAACTAGGAAGCTACTACTCAAGAGGACGTGAAAAGCTCAGGAAGAGAAACAAGCGCAACTATTGCTTAAAAATATATGAAAATTGCAGATATTGGGGATGAGGATGGAGTCTGTATTCTTCCCAACTTCAAACATTTCTTTCATATTTCTTGTATTGATCATTGGCTTCTTTCATGAACCTACTTCAGCTTCATAGCCCACTATGCAGAGGTCTCCAAAGCCTCAAAGCGGAGTGATGTAGCTCATACAAGCCTCTCCCACTAGCAACAATTTTAGATCCTCTAGCATAAGTTGAGTTAGTTGAATCAGCCAGGAAGCAATCAATTAAGCATGGTTCTTTCTTTCTTCTCCCAGCCATCCAGGAGTTTTCTCTTTCCTCTGTGGAGGCATGTGTAGTTGGTTCAAGCCAGCCAGGGGTTGCCCAGGTTTTTTCTTTGGGTGTAAAATGTGGAGTGGTTGATGTACCTCCTCATCACCCTTAAGCTTAATTTTTAGCTTCATCCTTTAACAAATTCAGAAAATTTTAGTTATTTATGAAAAATATTACCTGAAGCTTAATTTTTAGCTTCATCCTTTAACAAATTCAGAAAAATTTAGTTATTTATGAAAATATATTACAAATTCACATTGATATGGGTGACTTAAACAAATAATGACTATTCTCTTGGAAGTAGTTAATTGCTCCACCGCCGAGAACAATTGCCCACTGGAAAGCTGAAGAGGAAACATTGTTCAATATACTTAACCGCTGGAAATGTAACCACCCAGATTTGTGGTCCCCGCACTCCTTAAGAGTTACAACACCACCACACTGTTTTGTTTTTTGCCATGCTGTCAAAGTTTCAAAGGGACAACACACCATATTAATTTCTGAAGAAGCAGTTGCAGCCTCTGTCACAGCTCGTGAAATAATTATCGAGCAGAGCATTACATTGTTTTTGAAAAACAAATTTTTGAAGAGCCATTCACTAACCTATTCGAGACGATCAAATTGTTGAAAGAGCGTTCACCGTTCCTGTTGCAGCTCATGAAAGGGCAGAAAATTAATTAAATTTTGACAGAAATTAAATTAATAAAGCATAAAATCCATCTTAATGTGCCAACATACGCATCTAATTTTCTAAAGAGGTAGTGCAGATTTCAATTTTGTCAGACTGTAACTGTAACAGAGCATTTGCAAAGAAGCGCATTTTTGTATTGTGAAGGGTCAAGTAGCAGTTAATGACCAACTTAGCTAAATATCCTATAAATACCTAAGCTTGTAATCATGTTTGGATAGAGAGAGATGTAGATTAATATACAGAGTTGAACTCTAAAATTTACTGTGTTATTTTGTGTTTACTCTATTCTTGAGTTAGAAAACTCAGTTTTATTTCTTGATGTGAGTTTGCTGTAGCAGTCGGAGTTCATTTGTGTGAATGATTTTATTTATTTAGTATAATGTTTGTGATAATTTTATGGATGCAGGGGTCATCTAAAACTTGTTAAAAAGTCAGCTGTGTGTGAGCTGTGTGCGTGCTATAGGTGACGTTAGCATTCACAGCTAGCTGAAATAAGCATATAGAGTGTTGTCGAATGTAACAACTAGCTGCAACACAATCTTCGAAGTGTCGATAGTAGTAGTAGCTGAACTCTAACAATCCTGTAGGTGCTGGGTTGATTTTTAGAGCTCTGTCAGTGAAGCTGTACATTGCTGAGAAAACCTGTACATTATTGAGAAGAGCTAAACATTGACTGTAAGTGGTTTTTTGAGCTGTACGTGAAGTCTCAAGTGTTGCTAAGGAAAGGAGTGGCACTCCCCTGCCTTCCCCATAATGGTATCAGAGCTAAGTGTTTATGATTTCTGTTCATTGGTCTTGTGCTCACTTCATGAATGAGCCGTATGAATGTATGATGAGATGTTAGTATTTGGTTTGGAAATTTTGTTGTTGAGTATTACTCCAGCGCCCTTTTCCTACTACGAAGAAAGAGTAGAAGTATGTTTGGTTTTTATGTTCAGCTATGTATTGGTAAGAGTTCCTGTTCTCCCTCAAATAAAGGTTGAGTCATCATTTGGTAGCTGAAGGATGAAACAAGTGTCTCTTGTCTCATTTGTATGTTGGTTAAAATGTGCAAGGTTGGTCGTGGCTCGTGTAAAGAGATGAAAGTGTTGGAGTCCGTGGATGAAGTTGACTCTGTGAGTGTTCCCTCACATAGAGGTTGATAAATTGAAAGGAAGATATCCTTCCTGGTTGAGAGCTCCCATATACTTTAGTGGTAGAGAAGTTTGTTCATTCCAATGTTTTGGAAGTTTGCTTGGTTTGAATTAAAGCCATTTTACGTGAAAGAGGATTAGGAGGACCCATCCAAAAGAAATTTAAATTATGTGTAAGTATTTGTTTGAAAACAGAGACATGGGGAAAAGAAGAAGGATTAAAGAGATGAAGAATAATATTGCTGATACAACAGAAGCTGGTTTCTCAATTGCAGAAATATTAGGAGAAGCCACCGAGGAACCTGCTGAAGCAAATGAAGTTCAAGAAAAGCTAGTGGATGCATGGAGCAACATCTATTATCCACCGCCATATTTCTCAGGTACAATTTATGAATGTTGGTCAGTTAATATGAAAAATTTCTTGCATGCTAGAGGTTTATGGAATTTTGTTGAAGATGGAGTTAAGAAACTCCAGGATGAGGCAAAGGCACTTGCCTTGTACTACATCCAACAAGCTCTAGATGATAATATCTTTTATGTAATTGCTGAATCAAACATAGCTAGAGAAGTCTGGGAAAGTTTGAAGAGAAATTTTGATGTAAGGGGGAGTTATATGGCTGAGTCACAGCCTGTTAATATTTAGACAAATTTGCAGAAGCATAAGAAGATAGTCAAATTATTTGTAAATCTTGCAATTGTGTTGATATATCAAATTATGAAAATGATGTTGAAACTAAAGGTGAAAATGAGGCTGTTGTATGTGGTATAACAACAACAGAGTTTGAAGAAGTTGAAATTTCTATTGATAAAGATGTTGATGTAGTTTCAAATTTAGATGTCGCTGAAGTAAATCATGGAATGATTAACATGTAGAATGTTGATGAAGATGATAAATTTTGCAAGTGTAAAGAGAACAAAGAAGTATTTGTGCAAGAAAAGTCCTTGAAGGACACGTCGATGAAGATATTTAAAACATGTATTGAATGTGATGACTGTGCAAACAACACTGAAAATGTTGTAGAAGTCAAAGACAAAGATGGACTTGAAATAAACAACAGTAGTTATGTTGCAGAAAATGAAGAGTGTTTCACTCATCCATTTGGTGCTCATAAGGAAGTTAATAATGCTTCATGTGAAAATACACTTATGAAAATGATGTATCTAATGATAGAAAAAGTGTTGGTGATATTTTTGAAGAAAGATGTGCAAAGATATTGAATGGTGCAGATAAGGACAGAGAAAAGAACAAGTTTTTTGCTAATAAATTGTTTGTTAGTGATTGTGCAGGTACAAAGAAAGAAAATGATGAAGTCTTGGGGTATAAGTCAAATATTGAAGGTGAAGCAACTGCAGTGTGGCAGTTTGTTCTTTGAATATTCCAATGATGTATGTTGCTGATGACAACGATGAAGAAGGTGCAAAATGAAGGAGCTAGTATCTGTGAAATTTTCCATGGAGAAGAAATGGTCAATGATGATCATGATGATAGGGTGAAGACCGCCATATCATTAGTATGTAGAGTAACACCAAAAGCTAAAAATGATAAAGTGCACTGTGTTGAAGTGCCTAAACCTGTTTATGAGTTTTTTGGAAATATTGATGATTTTAATTTTATTGAAGAATTTGATAAGATTGTTGAAGATTGCATAGAAGTTGCAGCAAATGAAATAGATAAAGCACAAGAAGAAGGGATTTATAAAGATGTTGGAAATGCTGATGATTTGGTGATTGCAGAAGTAGTGATTGTGATAGAGTTGCATAATGATAACACTCAAAGTGTTGCATGCTTTGTTGTAGACAGAGGAACTGAAATGACGAATGATGTTCTTGATGAACAATTGAAATTTTGGAAGAATGGCTTGAAAATCTAAGATATGATGATAAAGATGAAAGTCTTGTTGTGAAATCAAAAATGAAGAAATTTGATTACCTTGTTGCAGCAACAGAGGAAGATTTGAATAAAGAGATAATGATAGATCTCAGAGAAGAAAAAAATGAAAAGAATCAATATGGTTCACAATATGATAATTTGTATAATGTTGACAAAATGTTTGAATGTGCAAGTGAGAAACCAATGGAAGATGAAGAAGAATCCATTGAAAATGATATTGGAAATGATGAGTTTGATTTGAAAGAAGAAAATTGTATCAAAGATGAATTGGCTGAACAATCAGTTGAAAAGATCTTCATGTCATGGAGTCCAGAATAAATTGGGCATTATTATCAATTAATGTGTTTACAGAATGAATATAGCTTGTGGGATCCTTGTATGCCCACATTGCAGTATTCAAAAGAAAATATTGGGATTGAAGTCCTTGGGATAAAGGACATTGAAAATTTGAATGATGATAAGCAAATTGAAGAATGTTTTGCAGTTGAAGTTGATCATAATGGATTTGTGGAATCAAATAAAATATTGAAGGTAGAGAAGAAAGTAAAGATGAAGAATCAAAAGTATTTTTGGTATAAAGTTTGACCTTCTAAACCAAGCAATAATGAAGCCAAAGATGAGAATGATGTAATAGAAATTATGATAAATGATTGGTTTGCAAAGGCCAAGAAGAGTGAATGCAATGGTCTTGATGCTGAAATATTATATTTTGAGGAGAACAAGTATCGTGGAGTTGCTGAACAAAAGGAGTTGAGATTGTTAAGATACAAAGTCAAGATGAAGAAATGGCTGAAGCCACAAATGAAGCAAGAGCTGAAGAAGATCAAGGTAAAGATGAAGATAAAACAAAAAACAAAGTTTGCATATTTCAAATTTTGGAGTCGAAAGAAACATAAATGATTCCCACTTATGTTCCAACAAAGAACGTGAACAAATTTTTGAAGTTGTTTTGATACTGAAGTAATCCTTGCTCAGACTTAGACCAGCAGGCATTGTAGTTGAAATGTTGTTTTGTAAAAACTGTAGTTGTTTGTGTTTGATGTATTTGAGTGTAGTAATTAAGGGGGAGAATGTTGGAAATAGTTAATTACTCCACGGCTGAGAACAATTGCCTGTTGGAAAGATGAAGAGGCAAAGTTGTTCAATATACTTAACCGCTGGAAATGTAACCACTCATATTTGTGGGCACCGCACTCCTGAAGAGTTGCAGCACTGCCACACTGCCACACTGTTTTGTCTAAGAACAATTAAAAAAATGCAAGTTCTAATAACCCTTGAAATTTCATGGAAGTAAATTTTTTATCCATGGACCTTAATTAGACTTGAAAAACTAGAAAAAATAGGCACTCTCTTTAGGATTGAAACAAAGGTCTTCAACACTAATGTGAAAAAAAGGTCTTCAGCACCAATGAATGTAATTAAGAAAATGCAGGTTCTAATAACCCTTGAAATTTCATGGAAGTAAATTTTTTATCCATGGAGCTTAATTAGACTTGAAAAATGAGAAAAAACAGGTACTCTCTTTAGGATTGAAACTAAGGTCTTCAACACGAATGTGAAACAAAGGTCTTCAGCACCAATGAATGTATGTGGAAGCGTTGTCTTGTGTGCCCTTTTCTTTCTTTGAAACCAAGGCAATGGTTAAAAACAGGTCATTACAATGAACAACACAGTGACTCGCTAAAAACGAAACTACTCAAACTAACTCCGACCAGGTTCTCGGGATGGGCTGTAGCACTAGTTGTGCATGTATCACAGGCAATGTAAAGCAGCTTGCATGCATTCCTGATGCTACATTGATTCTTGTTTTATAAATGATAACTTAGTATGATGTGTGTCTGCCACAAGTGGCACTTAAATCTTCACTCCAACTTAGGGCAGTGTGTCGTATTAAATTTGGTTGCAATTTGCAAGAAATGTACTACAGGCATAAGCTTTCCAACAGGCTTTGCAACTAGGGATGGAAACTAAGTGAGGTAGTGGTCCTGGCTGTGAGTCCCGTGTGCCACTAATACCTTTGTTATCATTCATACAAAGTTGATCAATTAAGCTTAGATTTAAAGGAGCAAAAATCTTAATTAAAGTATTGAATTGAGATAATTAACAAGACATTAATTGTAAATAAATAAATAACAAATATTTTCACTGTCATTTTCAGATCTATGCAACGTTGGCCCCATAGAAATCTTTCCTTGTTATATAAATCTTTCCTTGTTATATATATATATAGTTTACTTGGTGTAAACAGAAGCAAAGCCCATCAATAGCCAGGTGGAAGCATCAAATCGAGAAATAACAAAGAAAAAGGAATAAACAATAACATAGCTACCCACAACGAAAGAAGCAAGGGTGAAGGATTATACATCGATGGAAGCAAAGGATTCTTTAGTATCAAAGGCATAAGTAGAGGGGTAGATAAAAAGTGAAGTTGGAGACAAAGACAAAGATAGAGGCGGCAACAAAGAGCATTTTGGTAATTGATTTGATAATCAATCCACAATGTTGGCATTTGCTCTTATAATCTTCTCTTTAATATCAACTTCAACTTCAATCGCATTAGATAAGGATGTAGATGGAATTTGCAAATTACTCAGGGACTGCTTCTCAGGAATTTGACAATGAGTGTCAATGTAGATTATCTTTGCAATAGCTAAGGAAACATGGACCCTTTGAGTTTAATGGCTTGGCAATGTAACGTTAATTCCCCAATGAGAATCGTAATGTCAAACAATAATTTCAGGCCCGCGATTCACCGTGGGTATTTATCACTTGTCTGTATTCAACTTGGCTCTGTCTCTTCCGGTGGTAACATGGGTAACTCACGTGCAGTTAAGAGCACATAGAATCCATTCACAGAAGCCATTACAGCACACATAGCTTTCCTTCGTTCAGGGCACACAGTCCCCTTGCTCCACCCACGAGCTAAGCAACTAACTGTATGAACACCTCTATCCATTCTCTCGTCTGGCGTATATATCTTCTCTCGTTTGGTCGGTAACACGGTGAAATGAGAAAGCAAGCAAAACCCGTGGGAAGTTCATATTCATCTCAAGAGATGGCAAGATCGAGAAAGCAAGAGACCTATACCTACCTTGGGCTAGCAGCAAGTTCGATCAGCAGATTCACTGTGTCCTTCCGGTGTTGTCACTGTTTCACCATGAATACTTGTGTGTATTCAACGTAGCTCTCTCTTATCTGTCTGGTATATATTGAAAGGGGCCTTATCTTATTATCTCGGGCATGGGAACCTGGGTAACCTCACTGGTATGGTGTTAAGGACTTCTCTCTGCCGGGTATGGGGGAACCCCAGACTGAGTGTAGAATTATTTAGCGTAATGGGTGTTATCTACAACCTAAAACTGACTACATCATCGGTTCCCTCAGGCCGCTCCGATACTGGCACCAGCGTAAGCATCAGATTCCACAATGTCTGGCTTGCATGGACGCTAACTGTGATATGGCAGCTATGATTCGGTCTTCTCTCTCCTGGTGAAACATGTCCTAAACACAAACAGTATTCCATGAAAATCTTGGGCAGGCGTCTTGGTGTAGCTGATATTTGGAAATATAGAACCCCATGATCTCATAACTAATGTTTCTATGTGATCTCTGTGAAAGCCGCCATCTGGTGTAACATGCCTTTATTAGTGGAACTCCACGTTGTGGCAATGGATGAACTATTATAATTAGCACTCTGCCTTTATTAGTGGAACTCCACGTTGTGGCAATGGATGAACTAATATAATTAGCACTCTGGTAAACTGGAAAAACTTGGCAACATTCTGCGATCTCATGAGATCTGTTGTCTTTTTGCGTGGAAACATTTAATAAATGGTAAACTGGAAGAACTTGGCAACATTCTGCCATCTCATGAGATCTGTTTTTTGGCCTGGAAACTATTTAATCAATGGTGCACAATCCATTCAACAACGTGGTGTTTTCTATCTTTTCTGGCATCTTTGTGGTCTATATTTTACCATAGAGACTAAATCTCATTATTACGTATACATTTGATAAAACATAAACTTAAAACATTGTTGAAGATTGAAATTCATATAAACTTAAGACTGTATATGTTAAAGTATTGTAAGTTCATTTTGTACACATTCAGTCTCCTAGTTGCAGCTTTAGGTTTGCCATTTAAAAAGTCATATGAATAATATCTGTGCACTTTAGGGTTGTTGACCTAAAAAAATATTAACCAGTTTAAAATGAAAAAGACAGAAATTAAAAGCAAACGAGAAAAATAGCTTATAAGATATAAATCGTTTTTAATAAATATTAAACAAATTCTATACATAAGAAAGTAAAAAAAAATATAAATAAATAGAAAAGTTTAACATTGAAGAAATTTTATAAATAATTTTATTTTGCTTTAATTAACCAAAAAGTATATAATACTTTCAGGAGATTCTGGAAAAGTGATAATTTTTTTATTTTAAAGATGGGATAAGGGAGGAAATTTAAGGGAGGATAAGGGATGAAATTTTATTTTAAAGATGGGATAAGGGTAAAACTGAATATTGTAGCCTGTAAGCCTTGTAAAAAAATATTATTTCTGTTATATCATATTTGGAAAAGTGGTAACCTTTTATTTTAAAAAATGGGATAAGGGAAGAAATTTAACCTTCCTTTTGTTTTAATGCTAAGGCTGCTGATCCCTTGCAGAGGTCACATTAAAGCTTGCTCAGCATGCTAACTAGTTACTGATTTCTCTCATAAAGTGGGTTGGAATTGGAAAGCAAAACGTTTATGTTAATTTGTTTGTCAAATACTTATAAATATTTTAACAACATTTTGTATTAGATTATTAAAGTATTTAATAAAATTTATTTTTTACATAATTTAAATATAAACAAGTGAAATAAGCAACAAAGTTGCTTAGTACCGGCCTCCTAAGAAGAGATTGAAAATATATAGCAATAGGATAATTTTGCTATAAAAATATATGATAAAACAAATATAATTACAATTTGAAAGAAATTAAAACAAAAATGAATTAAAAAATGTCCATTTAAATACGATATAGGTAGGTTATTGCAATGTAGCATAAAACAAGCATATTCAAGCTTCCTTACATACTTCTAGTAATATTCTTGACTTATGTTATAAAAATATGCAAGTTTCTTTATAGACTAGCATAAATAGGAAATGAGAAATAATAGCTTATAAGACTATAAATTAATATCATTGTTGTGAGAATAGTTTATTTATATTTTATTATAAATTTATAATGTTATACAAATATGCAAGTTTTTTTTATAGACTAACATAAATAGGAAATCAACAGAATTCAAGGCTTCTTGAACACAGTCGCCATTTTACGATTTGACCTTTCAACATTTTTCGGTGATTCTAGTTCATATTTTTCCACCCAAATTTTACACAAAACTTACAGGGTTGAAAATATCTGTCTTCTTTTGAGCAAATGAGCTCTTCCAGGGATGGCATGGCTGTGAATCATAACTGATGGAATTAGCAGACGTTGATCTGGTTCTCCCAGAGATATTGAAACAACGACAACTTTATGGAATTGTTAGTTCCTCATCATCAAGCAAACACGGGAAGCGCATGTCACATACCAGTAGATTCCGTTACCTGAATTTGTTTGGATGTCGAAAAAACAAATTGTTGCAGGGCCATGGTTTGGCACAACCGAATATGTAAGTTTCCATGCAACATCGGGGAAAATGTTAATTATTGGCTAAGGAAATAGCTACCGACTAAATTGACCGACAAGAATGTAAAAGCTAAGACTCTTTAATTAATTGGATCTGAATACGAATATGACACGTGTGCGTGGAATGCAAGAAATTGTTCTGTTGACCTACTTCTCTGGAACTTTCATGACTTTCGCTTTTGTGCACATTTTAGGGTTAACTAGCTAGCCAGAGAATGCTCTAAACAAAGAGCCTGGTCTACTAGGGTTCAAGAAGAAAAGAAACAAGGACGCAACCGGCCAAATTAGGACACATGGGGTTTAATTGAGTACCTAACGAGTCAAATTATAACCCTTAGGGTTTGTAACAAAAACAGAATGCGGTCGTGCCAAGCAAGCAATTGTGTTTTCTTTAGGGTTTGTGCTGGTGGTCAGCGACGTGTAAGAATGGAGGATTTTGATAAAATAATCCGTCGTGGAGTTCCGGCTAGTAGTTTCGCTTCTACACGCCTATTGCAAATTTAGCGAAATTTGCGTAATCAAATGTTTCACGGAGTTGGGACTGAAGATGATTTGGTGCGGAGTAAAGATCATAATAGGAATTATGAATTATGATTGACAAAGTCTCCTGCGGCCCCACACTAGGACAAGCGATCCATGCAAATTTTTGGCTGGGAAGAGTACTTTTACATACTTAATTACTTAATTACAAGGACGGTGATTGTTGAACATTGTGGCATGGAGATGATGGACTAGAAAGAAAATTGTTTCTCATAGGTGGTTAGTCCTATTCTATACAGTTAGATATTCTATACATTTAGATGGGTGATGAGGATTTTGACCATCCTTAAACTTCAAGCCCTTATCCATTTGACCTAATGTGTTTTGGAAATTGAATTTTATCTAACTTACTTTGAAAATTTGTTTGATTTTGTTGTCAAATTCATAATCTAGTGTTTACTACTTTCAAATCTTGATACAAGACCAACTATTTAACATAGATACAATTTAGTCTATACATTTTTTTGAAGTTTCTCCAAACATAATTTCATTTTATTTTCTCTTTTTTAATTATTAAACTCTCCAACAATAACATATTATTGAACCTAAGACAATTACTAGTATATATGATATCCATGCAAATGAAATATATATGATATCAATGGAAATGACTTTCGTAATTTGTTTGTTTGATGTTTATCCACATAAATGATATCAATGGAAATGTCTTCGTAATTTCTTTGTTTATTATCCACATAAATGACTATAATTTCATTTTTTGATGTTTATCCATGGAAATGACTATAATTTCCTTGTTTGATGTTTCTCAAATAGTTTACTTTGAATCCAAATTATTGGCAACAGTTAATACTAATATAATTTGATATTCCAAATTAAAATCATATTACTGAAAACATTCGCAAATCAATGAACCATCTGGTTCCTCTGTATCCTTGGAAGCGTTTGACTGCTTCTCTACTACTTCTCAGAGTCCGTGATAATTTCTTGGTTTCAGATTTAATTATAAGTCTGAAGTGCCCTTCAAAAACTACCATCCACTTTCTTTCGTTTGGGAAATTATGTTTCTAGTTAGCCACCCACCTCTCCTCAAGGTTTCAAGCACGGACATCTGGACAGCTTCTGATCGATGTCCGCGCACCTTCAGCGCTTAACGGAATTAACCGTTATTATGATATGCAGTGCTTATAGATGAAATCAGCATATACCATAGTGCGAGTTCATGGCTGGACAAGCATCTGTGCCGTATACGTGGATGTCTCGGCTACCACTAAGTTCTGTTACCAGTTTTCCTAGCTGAAATCTACTATATTATCGATATAATTGAAGCCTATTGAAAAATCTGAACTTCTGTGTGTTTGACAGACAATAATTTAAAGTTTGTAGAACTTATGACCATGGAGAAGCTATGGACGGGATTGCTGTTATTGGCCTTACTGTTTATGATGAGCTGTGAAGGGGATGCATGGTGGCCTTCCTTGTTGAGACCCAGAACTCTCGGCAAATTTTCAATAATTAACCAAGAGAAGTCATTATTACAATCGTCACAGTACGAGTACGAGACAAAGTATTTCACACAAAGGCTTGATCATTTCAGTTTCAAGAATCATAAGAACTCAACGTTCTAGCAGCGTTATCTCATAAATGACAAGTCGTGGCTGGGAGCAGAACGTATGGGGCCTATCTTTTATTATTGCGGGAATGAGGGCTACATTGACTGGTTTGTTGTAAACACTGGATTTATGTGGGACATCGCGCCTCAGTTTGGAGCTCTGCTCGTCTTTCCAGAAGTAAGTAATAGCTCCTGTATCGGCACCTTCGTTGTGGAGATCAGGCTATTCTCAACTTCAAGAAGAAGAAGATGATGATACAGAGCTATGTGATAGCACGACCGTGCATATAGCCATGACACTAGACGCTGCTTATCTGAGAGGATTGGTCGCCGGAATTCTATCGATTCTCCAACATGCTGCTTGTCCAGAGAATGTAGTCTTCCATTTCATGGTGTCCGAGCGCCAACATGATCTCAAGGCTACGTTTCAGGTGAATTTTCCATACTTGCGCTTCATATTATATCACTTTGATGAGAATATTGTGAAGAACAAGATATCGTATTCAATTAGGTAGGCTCTGGATGAGCCACTCAATTACGCTCGCACTTACTTGGTCGATATCTTGCCGTCATGCCTCGGGAGAATCATTTACCTCGAATCTGATTTAGTTGTTGTGGATGACATTGCCACCCTCGTCTCATGGCCCGAGGTCTGAAAAAAACCAGAACAGCTGGCTCCGATGGTACCACTTACTATAACAGATGGCAATGGGATATAATTTTTTTTTTAAAATTTTATTATTATGATGTCATGTTGCCACATGTCAACTCAAATCGAGATACCAAATTCCAAAGTTTACATCATCTTCTATCCACCAATAAATTGTTTACAAAATAGTTTTTTAACAAAATTAAAAAAAATATTTTACAAATCCTTAAGTTATACTTTACAAAACAGATTTTATTTTTTTTGATAGAGAGCAACTAATACAAAGTCAAAAGAGTTTGACTTGCAATCGATTACAATATACGTGCCGAGGCAGGTATACAAATGGTATTTGCATTTCCATTTATTTATTTTATAAATTACTTTTATGAATTTATATTATTACAATATTTAAAAGGTTGAAATAAATACTACAACAATGACAAATATCTTGAAAGGATTTGTAGAATTATATAATTTATAAAGACATTAGGATTATATAATTTATAATTGTAATGTTTATCTAATAGCTATAAAAAAAGAATATATGCTTAAATTACTATGTCAAATTATATAAATTTCTATCATTCTATTTTATGAAAACAAAACAAAATGGTTTTCTTATTTACAAAACTATATGTATTATGAATAAAATTATATGTATTATGAATAAAGTATCATTTTATTTTATAAAAAAACAAAATGACTTACTTATTTATATGCATTATGAACAAAGTAAAACTTGATAAACAGAGCCCACAAGGGATATATTATATTTATGTTCTCTTTCAACTTAATTCATGCAATTATGTATTTTTTTGGAATAAAATGTCACAATTTCAATTATTCCAGCTACCCAACATGTTAACCTTCAATTCAGTATTTTGCATTCCATCTACACGCTATTAACTTCCCAAAAAGATTACATGTTCCATGTTTTATGTTTTTATATATTGTTATATTTAGTTGGAATCTAAACTTTTTAATAAAAATATAATAGTATCTTTTAATTGGAAAATTAAATTGGAAGTATATTCTTTTAATAAACTTCATTGTTGAATGGCTGTTTTTCACAAACAATATGTGTGAAGAGGAATATAAACATTCGAAATGTAAAAATAAATAAATAAAAAATGGTTTGAAGGGTAGATATGAAATGAAATCCTAACACTCTTATGATATGACAACTTAAAAAGGGTGAGGGCATTTTTATTTAATGCAATCTACATAAATATCCTATATTTAAAACTAAACCTAAACATATGACCAACTTCCACCACATTATCTCTGTATTTCTCTCTAGTTAGACTAAGGAGTTGATAACCTACTTTTTGCATTATCCTTGGTTGGAGTTATTCATCAAGGAAGTCCATCTTCTTCATCATTATATTGCACATTGTAACATCCTGATTTTTGACATGACACTTATGGGCATAAGCCCCATTGCTTATGATGTTGTTGTGATGTTTTATTTTGTATATTGGCCATAAGACCCCACTACACATGAGAATGATGATTTGTTTGATATATTAGGCATTACTCAATTGCATATGTTTTATGCATATGATTTCATGTTTTGGGCATGGACCGTGAAGAACATAATTTATGAGATGTTTGTGTTGAGCGCAAGCTCTGAAGCACATGATTATTTGATGTTTTGTGTTGAGAGAGAAGCTATGGATCACGAGTATTTCAAGTTTGTGTTGAGCAAGAGGCTCTCGAGAACATGAGTATTTTAATGTTTGTATTGAGCGAGAAGATGTGGAGCACATGAGTTATGAAAACTTTGTGTTGATCGGGAAGCTCTCAAGCACATGAAAAGATAACAATTGGATGTGTTGGGCATAAGCCCTGGACCATTCCAATTTGATGTTGAGCATAAGCTCTGGAACTTGGGATGCTTGACCATTGTATCCCTAGGTGTATCCTACAAATACATTCTAGAATTAATGTTGAACGAGGAGCTCTAGAATTGCTCTAAGTATGGAACTCCAATTTTCTTAGCATTGAGAATGGGCTCTGCATAAATGCTAGGAGTTACTGAAAAATTAATATGTTGAGTGAAAGCGACTCTCATAAAAAATGATCTCATCTCTCATAAAAAAAATGATCTCATCTTACTTATTTTTAATTGGTTAAATGAAAATTTGATATTATGTATCTCATCAAGTACTAAAGAAATACATACCATGTTAAACGAGGTAATCCAACATGCAAAGAGGTTTAGAGTTTCATAACCTAGTTGACCTAACCCCTAATTGAAGGCCTTAATAAACTATAAGCTAAAAATAAACGTATCATGTGATTAGGGATCATGCTATATGATGCCTAAAGTAAAAATGTTAACCATGGTATATATATAAATATATAGTTTATACATAATGTGGATAAAAGAGTGAGCATAAGAAATAATACTAGTAAATATTAATAATAATGAGAGGACACCTCAGTGTGAGAGGATCTATATATTATTATTATTACTAATATTAATTAAATATTAAATACCTAAAAGAGTCAATGTAGGAACTAGTCAAAAGTTCTAAGTTAAACTTAAATAAATATTAAATTTACCTAAATTAAGTAAAAATGGTGATTTTAAGAAAACAAATGATTCTTGATTTAACTGTCCCTTTTCATAAAAAAATTATTTATAAAGTACCAAGCCAAAGGGATGCTTGGGGATATTTGATTATTCCATGATTCTATCTCATTATTCTCAAGAGAATTCTTGGAGACCATTTTTCTCGAGAGGAAAATAAAATTTATACATAACTTATTATTTGAGATAAGGAAGCTCGTACAGGTGGGTATATCACAATCAACCCCAACCAACACTTCTAGGATCTGGTGGATCCTACCCTTAGCGGAACCACTAAATTTATCCTAATGGCTGAATTCTGTGCTAAAATTTCCTCCCCACAATTTTTCCTCCGCAATCACCTTTCTCGAACTGAGTTTTTGCAGTCAGGTTGTGGGATGCAGGAACCCGAATACCCAACATTGTGCTCTGTAACTTTCTTTCCGCAATGGCCTTCCTGCAAGAGGGTTGCAGGATGTAGGATGTGGGATTCCAACTTCCCAAAGTTGCTCTCCTGCAACTTCCTCTCCACAAATTTTCATCCTCAATTTCTCACGCGTCAGATTGTTGTGTCCTTCACTCCGACTGTCGATCTTCTTTTTGGTGCAGAACTCTCAAATCTCTATGGATCTATGAACTTCCTCTCAAATTTCATTGCGGGCTTCTTCTAGACCATCAGATCTTTATCTCTGGACTTAATCTCGACCATTCATTCTTTGCAAAACTCGTTAACGGTAGAAAATATGCGGGTTGCGCCGATTGATCATGGAATTGATCAATCCAGCTTGCAATCGTCCTGATTGTTTATCCTAACACTCTTATGCATGCATATCCATTCTACTTCAACCATTCAAGCAAGAAATTAATGCGTGAATACAGTAACTTCTCATAAATACACAAATGTTCAGGAAAATGTCGAAGTTGGCTCTGTAAGATACATAGTTCAACACAATACATGCATAAAGGATAACAACCCAACAAACACACGGTTAATCCCTATATTAAGCAATCAAAGGAAAATGCACACAGCTTGGATCTCTTTTTTTCTGACTCTTCAATATATTTGCAAGTAATAATCAGACGCAGTTCTGTCCTCTTCTCTGCAGTTTCAGAATTCTAAATGCTGAAGAGAAGAACCCCCTTTACATCTCTAAATTGTCTATTTATGCTTAACTACCACTCCTATCCTGAGTGGTCCTGTAACTGAAAACAAACACTACGACACATGATGAAAACGTCCTCGTCTGAAACAAAGGCTTGATCTCCTTGCAGGGATTCACAATCCACCATGATTCCTACGCCGCTAATCAAACTATGACTCAGAACAAAATGGTTACAAAATATGCCACAACATGTGACCAACTCATTACATTGCTGGCATGGCACAATGCTCCTGCATCAGACTCACAAGGTAGAAAAAATTATGAAACCCTGTTCATTAGATCAGCTACAGTGAAACCCTTGCCTTCCAATTCTGCAGGGCTCATCCAAGTAGAATTATCTATTGGTTTCTTTTTCCACTTGACGAAATACTTCAGATTGTCCTTCTTCCTTCTTCTCTTTAAAACTTTAGTGTTCAGAATGACCTCAACTTCCAATGGTTGTGCCACAGGAATCTTCCCCACCCATTGTAAGTCTTCACTAGGATCTTCACCTTCTGCAAAGGTTCTAGTGCCACATGCTACATAAGGATATAGATCCACTACATTAAATATTGGTGAAATACCCACTCCTGTAGGAATCTCTAACTCATAACCATTTGCTGAAAATTTCCTGAGTATTCTACAGGGTCCAATCTTCTTCATATTCATCTTGATATACTCCCCTTTTGGAAATATGTCCCCCTTCAGATATGCTAAAACCAAATCCCCTACTTCATAGTTCTTTTCTCTACTTTTGGAATCTACTTTGGCCTTGTAACTAGTGTTACTCTATTGTATCCTTGCTTTCACTTGCTCCTGGAGTTCACTAATCCTCATAGAAAACTCTTCTCCATCAACACTTCGTTTATCTAATTCACCTAAGTCATGAAGTTCACACACCCCTCTTGGATGCATTCCATATAGAATTTGAAATGGAATCATCCTTGTACTCATGTTTGGTGAATCATTATAGGAAAACTTAGCTTGAGCTAATACTCTATCCCACTGCTTAGCACTCTTTGCAATCAAACTTCTCAACATGTTTCCCAGACTCCTATTGATTGCTTCATTCTGTCCATCAGACTGTGGGTGATATGTTGAACTGAAGTTCAGTCTAGTATAGAGCTTCTTCCACAAGGTCCTCCATAAATGACCTGTGAACTTCTCATCTCTGTCTGATATAATGATTCTAGGTAAACCATGTAGTTTCACAACTTCATCAAAGAACAAGTTAGCAATGTGTGTGTTATCACTAGTCTTGTAGAACGAAATGAAATTTTCCATCTTAGTGAATCTATCAACAACAACAAAGATAGAATCATGTCCCCTTTGAGTTCTTCATAAAATATGAATGAAATCCATACTAGCAGAATCCCAAGGCCTAGTTGGAATATCAAATGGTGTATATAGTCCTATGTTCTAACTTCTCCCTTTATCATGTTGGGATACTCTGCATCTACTCACAAACTTCTCAACTTTAGACCTCATCCTTGTGTTGGGCCGAATTAATGTCGTTTTAATTTCGTTGTAGTATTTGCCCAGCCATTTAATTTGTCAATCCGAGGTTCGTAGGCTTACGAAGCACCTGCAAAGTATATGCAAGACTGAAGTGAAATTAATTTAATCTAACCCCACGTGAAACTAAGACTAATCTAATCTAACCCCCCTTAAACTGAAACAAGCAATTGCTAATCTAATGCTAAAAGATGAAACACATGGCTGAAAGTAAATTGCATAAAAGAAAGACAACATATGAAGAGAAACACGACAACACGTGTGAGCTCACATTAACAATAAATCAATCTTAAATTACATCACAACAATCAATCATAAATCATGAAAGCATCAAACCAATATTATGAACAAAAGCTAAGAATTCCCTTCTCCATATTACAAAGTCAAGACTAACTTCTACAATCTACTATTCTCTAATATAATCTAAGATCTAAAATATTCTAAGATAATATCTCCCTTAATAATTATTTATGAAATGAAGAGAGATCACTCTCTTTTATACTTGAAGGAAATAACCATCTCATAATGAGAGATCCACTATTCACTCAACCACTCAACTACTTTCCTATTATTACAAAATATGATCCCTTCAAATCCTCCACATATCTTTCACAAATCTCCATGATATTCTCCTTAAAATATTCTTTGCATAACTATCTCCTTTAAATGATGGAGGAGATATATGTGAATTCTTTTCTTTGAATTAATCCTTCACATATTCCTACACATTACAAAGCTCATCCATACTTTGAGATATTAGTGAAAAACATGTTAATTTTCTAATATTTAATCATAAATTCACTTATAATACTAAAAATAAATAAAGTGGAAATAATAAGGTGAAACCCACATATATGTATGGAAATGGTATGATAAAAGGTTAATGGGATGATGAAATGTGAGGAATAGTGGAAGATAAACTGGATGAAAAATGGACATTTCTGTGTCCCAACACCTTGGACAAAAATAGAAATTGCCCAACTGTCCGAAGGTTTTATCACTTCCAAAGTGACCTCCCATACCTCCATTATGTTTCTCCTGTATCATGTTCTCTCTCATAGAACACCTTGGTACACACAGTTTACTAATTTTAAAGAGTAAACCATCTTGTAGGGTATACTCCATCCATGGCTGTCTTTCCACCACCACTGGATTCTTACAATCCCTGTAAGCTTTCTGGAAATCAATGTCAGCTTCATACAAATCTCTCAAATGCTCAAATCCCAAGACTTGGATCTGATTCTCTTGCATAATCAGCAGTCTCCTACCCAAGGCATCAGCTACTCTATTTGACTGTCCACTTATGTGTTTCAACACAAAGGTAAATCTCTGTAATAACTCAACCCACTTGACATGTTTCAGGTTCAACTTTGGTTGCTACATAATATACTACAATGCATGGCTGTCAAAGTACAACACAAATTCTCTAGGCATCAAATAGTGCATCCAATGCTTCATTGCTTA
This sequence comes from Pseudotsuga menziesii, assembly GCA_001517045.1. Classification (NCBI taxonomy): domain Eukaryota; kingdom Viridiplantae; phylum Streptophyta; class Pinopsida; order Pinales; family Pinaceae; genus Pseudotsuga; species Pseudotsuga menziesii. Next base: position 426,425 of record LPNX010483835.1, read on the forward strand.
AACAATAACATAAAACTCCTTGTCATAAGATGAATACTTATGCTTGGCATCATTTAGCTTCTCAATGAAATACACTATTGTCATGTCCTCATGATTGAGTACAACTCCGATTACTACTCCAGTAGCATCACACTTCACTTGGAAAGGGTGGTTGAAGTTTGGTAACTTCAATATTGGTTCTTCTGTGATCTTCTTCTTCAAGAACTGAAAACTATTTTCAGCCTCCGTTGTCCATTGAAATGGTTGTCTATCCTTCTTAATTGTCTCAAAGATAGATGCACAAATACCACTGAAGTTATTTATAAATTTCCTATAGAAACTTTCCAATCCCTAAAAGCTTCTTGCCTCAAATATGTTCCTTGGTGAAGGAAAATCAATGATTGCTTGCACTATTTTTGGATCCATCTTCAACCCTTCTTTGGAGATAACAAAACACAAATATACTAGCTATGTCTTCATGAATGTACACTTCTTCACATTTATCAACAACTTTTCCTTTTGCAGCCTCTCTAAAACATATCTTAGATGCTTCAGATGCTCTTCTTCTATTTGGTTGAAAACCAAAATGTCATCAAGGTAAGCTGTCACAAACTTACCTATGAAATCTCTCAAGACTTCATTTTTCAATCTCATAAAAGTGCTTGGTGCGCTGGACAATCCAAATGGCATGACCAACCACTCATACAACCCATCATTTGTTTTAAAGGTTGTCTTCCACTCATCTCCTTCTTTGATCCTGATATGATGATATCCACTCTTCAAATATAGTTTTTAAAAGAACGTTGCCCCATTTAGGAAATCCATCATGTCATCCTTCCTTGGTAAAGGAAACCTATAATTGATCGTAATATTGTTAATTTCTTTGGAGTTAGTACACATCCTCCACTCACCATCCTTCTTTGATTTCAATACTGCTGGTACCGTACATGGACTCAAACTCTTTTGGACCAATCCCTTGTCCAACAATCCTTGGACCTGCTTCCTCAATTCTTCATTCTCTTAAGGTGTCAACTTATATGTTGCCTTGTTTTGTAAAATGGCTCCTAGAATAAAATCAATTTGATGACTTATATCCCTCCTTGGTGGTAATTCATTAGGTAAATCATCCACCACAATATATCAAAACTCATTCAGCATCCCTTGAATATCCTCAGGTAGATCTTCCACATTGGTCTTCATCATTACCACTCTTGGTTTACATACCACAGCATAGCTCAACTCTTCTTTCTCAACTTGCTGCAAATATTCCTTTCCTGACAACATCAAAACTTTAGGTGCTGACTGTCCTACTGTATTACCTTCATGTAAAGGGTGAAGTACATGTGTTATCCCATTCTACTCAAAACTATGACAATTACTCCTACCATCATGAGTTTCTTTCTTATCAATATGCCATGGCCTGCCTAACAATATATGAAAAACATCCATGGGCATCACATCACACAAAATTTTATCCTTATGTGGACCTATTTGGAAATTGACTTCACTCTGCTCACTCACCAGGATTTCATGTCCTTTATGTAACCAAGATACTTTGTATGGAATAGGATGCTTGGTATTTTTCATACTCAACTTCTCCACCATCACTGTGGAAACAAGATTGTTAGTACTCCCATTTTCAATTACCATCTTACAACGCTTCCCTTGGAATTTACATTTAGTCCTGAATAACGATTTCTTTTGAGTAGGCTCTGCTTTCTCCTTCTCAGGTTTCAACAAGACTTTATTCATCATCAACGAGTCTCCTGTCTCAGGAAAAACTTCCTCTACTGTCAACAGTTCTTATTGCTACTCATTCTGAGCTACATAGGCTCCTCTCTATCCTATGTCTTCCTTCCCTGGACATTCAAATGACTTATGCCCTAATTGGTTGCATTTGTAGCATCTAACGACAACTTCTCTACCTCTTCCTCTACCTCTGCTTCCTTGGTAAGGTCCTCTTTTGATAGAGTCACCTCCTCTACCATGCTGCTCTTGCTAGCTAGAGTTACTACATTCTCCTCTCTGCGTCCCAAATCTTCCTCTTCTAGTCACTTGCCCTCATCCTCTGGCTGAACCGTAGCCTCTATTGAAGCTCTGCTTCCTTGCTATCTTTTCTTCTGCCTTTAAGGCACATTGGTATGCCTCCTCCATTGTTCTAGGTGATATCATGCTGATATCTTCTTGGATATCCATCCTTGGACCATTAACATATCTAGCATCCTTCTTTGCTAATTCCTCTACACATCCAGCCCTTAGGTTTACTGTGTAAAAATCCTCAGTGTACTTCCTCACTGTTAACAATCTCTGCCTAAGGTTCCATACTTGTCTATACAGAATTAAGTTATAATCCTTGGGAAAGAACTTAGCCCTCATCTTTTCTACCATTCTATCCCAACTTATTATCAATGGCTTATTCTTCCTCCTTTCTGTTTGCACACTATCCCACAACAAGGATGCATGCCCTTTCAACCTCGTCACAACCAATCTGACTCTGTTGTCTTCTTCTACCTCATCGTACTCAAAATACTTATCTAGCTCACTGATCCAGTCAATGAGATGCTCCGCAATGAGACTCCCATCATAGATAGGAAACTTCGGTCTTGGACTTGAAGGCACTCCCATAATAGATCTGAAATATCTAAACTCCAGTGTCTCCTGCATAGGTGCAACTTCTTCTCTTTGCTCTTCATCTTAGGTTCACTTACATCCCCTGCTTCTAGGTCTCTTCGTCTTTCTATTTCCATGGCTTCCAGCCGTTCCCTTAACTACCTCATTTCCTCTAGAACTTCTGCATTCCCTCTTGTTATAACTAGATCTTGTTCTTAGTTTATCTTTTCTGTTTGTCCTAATTTTCAACCGTTGGTTTAAAATGATTTTACATTTTATGTTGATTTTAAGAATTTTTGACAATCAATAATTTTGGTTGGATTTAATGTTTTTAATGGTTGAATTATTTCATTATTTTAGTTTTAAGATTTGTCTTTTTGGCTTATTAGTTAATATGTACATCTTTAAGCTTTCAAAAAAATATAATAAAAGTTTATTCCAAGTTTTGATTTATAATCTAACTCTCATTTTTGAGTCCTTTGTCAAATATTTTCATGAGGAGATTCCTGTAGCAAGTCTATTTTTATTGTTTTTGTCATTGTCATTGGGATCCTATTATGAGGAGAAGGAAATGAATTTCGAAAAACCAAAAGAGATTTTTGTCCACAACAGACTCATTCACAAAAATCTCTCTCCGTTTTGCAACAACTATGATCGTTTGAGGGATTCGAATTCATCTTTGTGACCTATTTTTAGGGTTTGAATTATTTAATAGTTTCATGTTTTAGTCACAAATTTGCAGCATGTATTTCAATTAATTGAAGGGGAATTTTCAAAAACCAAGAGATGTTTTTGTTCTTAACATACGCATTTAAACAAAAATCTCTTAGTTTTTGCATAGGTATCCCAGATCGAGAGATATGAAGGTGTCTTTGAGACCCAAATTTTTCAGAAATTCGCCAAATTTCCCCAAATCCGATTTGCTATTTTTGGGTTAATTGTCTTTAAATATTTTTAGTTATAATGTAACTAATTGATGTAACTATTTCAAATTTCGACCTAGAAGGTAGTTATGGAACTACTTTACTTTTGTAATGATAAAAAGGAAGATAAACATACAGTTTTGGGGTGGGTTTTCTAACTCAAGGAGAGGCTTTTGGAGCTTTGATTTCTCAAGCTAGAATTTATAACTCTTATGTAAGTGGATGACTGTTATTGATTATATATAAACTGATAATCCCTTTTACCTATCATGATTTTTTATTTTTAATTTGGTTGATTGCTCAGTCTACAATTTCATTTCCTGTTTAAAGGTTATTCATGTAAATTCTTGTAGCCTGTGGGTGGAATTAGTATTTCATGTGTAATGTTTATGGCTTATTGGGATGTGTTTGATCCCCAGTTTATCCAACTTGCATGATCTGGTTCTGTATTATATTGTTGTTGTTTATTTCCTCCTTGATTGATGACGTTTTCAACCAAAACCATAAACCAAAACCCTAAAAATATGTTTTACTTAATTCTATTTTATGAGATTGTGTTGGCTTGTTCTTTAGTAGTCTGAGAACAATTTCTGGCATTGACATCTTTGGAACCATTGCCGAGGACAAAGCTAAAGTATATCTTCCTTGGGATATCATTATTCATCTGATTTTGAGAGGTGAACAAAGTCAGAAAATATTTTAGACTACAATTTTTCACCAGCGACTCTATGATTAAAGATTCCACTGCAAGGAGAATTTTGTTGACAAAAAAATGAAGAAGCCAAATGGAAAGAATTAGCTTGACTCTGGGTATTATCTTGTTACTTTCCTCTATGAGGTTTTGTTCTTATTCATCAGTTCTTTCCTATCTTTCCCATTGCATGTCAAAAGAATTATTTTCTATTTTGTCTATTCCAATGTGGCATAAACCTTCAAGTACATATCCCTCTTCGGAAGAAGAAAATCTGCATTCTTCTTGTTTTATTGATGTTGATCCTATTCCTTCATTTGAAATATATGTGCAGCATGATATACATATACCCATCTCTCTTGAAGCTGATTATTCTGGTCATCTTGTAGAGAATAAAGCTAATCTATTACCTTCTACCATCACTGCTGAAACTTGTGAACATCTTGTTGAACCTCATTTTCAACTCATAGATTTTCAGTCTAGACTCAGACAGAAGATATTTAAACCTCTTACGCTGCCATTTCTCTTACATCCTTACTTGTTGAATATCTTCCCCATTTTACTGGAAAAGACCATATTACGACAGAGAAGCATTTAGAATCTTTTCATAATTTCATTGATAATCTTGAAATCATGAATGAGGATGTTGTCATGAGGTTATTTTCAAAATCCTTTGCTAGAGATGCTGGGTCTTGGTTTTGAAATTTAAAAGCTGATTCAATTGGATCGTGGGAAGAGTTACATGATGTATTTTTGAAGTATTGGGGTAAGAAAAAATATTATGATCAATTTCTTTCCAAACTTTATAGTTTGAAAAGAGAAAATGATGAGCCAATTACTAAATTTAATTGGAGGTTTCAAAGTTTTTATATCAGTATGCCTCTCGAGATCAGACCTTCGGAAAAACTTGCTATGGTATATTATGTTATGGCTCAACATTCAGATCTTGTCTTTTTCCTGTTAGAAAGGAAATCATCATCTTTAAGACAATTGTTTGAGGATGCAAAAGGAGTGGAGGAGAACATCCGAGCTTGCAAAATGCTTCAAGATCAGGCTCATGTTGAAGATATACTAGCTTATGAACAGGAAGAAGAATGTAGGTATCATTCATATTTAAGATAGTTTTCTTCATCATTTTCAGATTTTCATATGAACAAGGATATATATGACGCTTGTGTTGATTCTTCATACTAGTTTACTGACTTTTTTCGATGATAATATACTTCCAGTGGATTATAGTAGAAATTTCTTAGTTCCTGCTATGAGATTATCATGTTATGAAGAAGAAGTTGCTGCTCTTCATCCTCTTACTATTGATATAAGAAATAAGTTTCCATTCTTGAAGTATGGTCACTTTCAAAATTTTATTTGTTCAAGTTTTAATCAAGGGTTTTATTTGAAGGTCGAGAAGTAGTTTGAAAAGCCCTTGGTTTCCATTCTTGATCCAAAGTTTAAAAATAACAGCAATGTAGAGGAAGAGAATGCTTCACTTTATGATGAATATAATAAAGAAATTGAAGTTTTAAATTGAAAATTTCATGATCCCATGGATTCTTGGATGAACTTGTATTTTTCAAAGGTTTATAATGCTCCAACTTTTGGCATACTTCCTATTTCCATTCATAAGTATTAGCTGCCTATAGAATCTTTATTGCATTTATCACATCTTTTGTGGGTTTTCTCAAACAGTAGCATGCATGGAATTATGATTCTCTGTCAAATGGTTTCTTGGCTTCACTGGAAGTATAATTACACTTGATTGGGTTGTTTCCTCCAATTAGAAGTAGGAGTAAATAGCAGAATAAGCTCGCTATACGAGCATGTATATTCTTTTCAATATGCTGGATTGTAGCAGTATTTTGTCATTTTAGAGGTATGTGTTCAGAGTTTGATAAAGTTGCAGAGATTTGGTAAATGACTCCATCACCCAATGAATAAGGCACAAGGTTTACAGGTTCTTGAAGCCTCACAAGGAGGAATTCATCCCACAGCAAGCTGAATACCCAACTGAATACCCAACTGAATTTCCTCCTTGGGACTCCAAAAGGTCCTTATTCGTAAATAGGCCTAATCAGTCTGAAAAAAGTGATAACCTACAACTGACTATTCGATCGTTCTGATACTTTTACAAGCGTGAACATAACAAGTTCGTTAGGAGATATTTTTTTGTTTTTTATGGAGACTCAAAAGAGATTAAATATAACTCTATAACGGGTTCTCTTTTTCATAATCCAGTTTTTACGAGTCTAAAAAAGTAGCAAAAGTGGGCTCGACACTCTTTTATTGATTGTTTAGTGAGCACGTGAAAAGTGTAAAAACACACTCGGTACCTTTTAATTTCTACTCTAAGCCTGAAAAAGACCAAAAGGGCTTAAATCATAGCCACGAGCCATATAGATTTGACCTGGAAGCTTAAAAAAGGCACATTAACACCAACTCCATTATAAACTATATAAAACTGATAATAAAAACCCACATTATTTAAAGTAATTTTGGAATTAAAAATAATTTCTAATTGAATAATAATAATAATAAAGACCAAAATTACTATAAATAGGAGGTAATAGTAAAATTTCTTACCATTGTTATTTTACCATTTGAAGACATTGGAGTTGGCAAAAAAGGAGGAAAGATTCTCTTGGTGATTGCGGGTGCTACGATAAATTGTTTCTCAAACTGCTTGATGGAGGTAAGTTCCAAAACTATTCTTTTCATTCGAACAATAATATTTTTTGGAAAACCAAAATGCACGTAGGGAGGCGTCATTTTTTTCCAACTATGAGAACGATGGTGCTCTGTCGCGCTTGGACAAGTGCGTCGTAGGTGCTATGTCCATAGTCAATAGGAGCACATAAACTTATTTCTCTACATTGTTCATATAGAGGCACCATAGGCGCTTTGTTTGCAATGAGTAGAAGTGTCTCACACCCTGTCTGTGAAGGAAAAAGGCACTGCAACTAGATTTTTCCCAAACAATTATCCCCTCCATCCATAAAAATCCATTTTTTGTGCTTCTTTCATCCATGATGTGAGCTCTAATGCATGTTTGTGATGCCTTGAAGGTGTAAAAAACCATCCATGCCAAGCTTGTAGAAATTTAGGCCAACAGTAGATTAATTTTACCCACAACAATTATCAATTGATCATGCAAAATTGCTAACAATGGAGACTGAATATGGAGCTGTAACACAAAATTATATTAACTGAGTGTACAATAGCCAACCCTGTAATAACATAGGCTGCTTTATATATAGAATACATGAGGAAATCGAATGCATGAGGAAGCATCCAAAACTAGCATAAAGCAGGATTACTATAATTAAGCAAATCCCCCACAGGTGTAAAAGCTGGATCCCAAATCTGTCATGGAGCTCACGAATTGGAAAAAAGGCATAGGAAAGCTAAAGAGTGGTGGAATGGCAGGTAGCTCATACATGCTTTTGCATGGAGAAAAGAGAGGAGGATGTGTAGGACAAAAAACAAGTTCACCTCACCTAGTCTAGCTTTCCCATGTGCCTTAAAACACTGAAAAAGCAGGCAATAAAGCAGAAAAAGCAGATAGGCACCTAGGAGGCCAGGAATAAAGCAGATTTGATTCCTAAGGCTTTCCCAAGCACTACATGTGTCAGATATGGCATGTTTGACCTCTATGGATAGGCAATTAGCAACTTGCACAAGGTGGGACACATGAACTAGGCAAATAAGACAAAAATAAATGAATTAATGTCTAAGTGGGTAAACTATGGGTTGATTATTCTAACACCCCCCCTTAAGCCTGACTTTATGAGTAATAAATCAAAAATATAGGGCCTAGCAACAAGGATTAGTCACCCTTTACATACTTCATGTCCAAATAAACAAGGAAAGAGGCAAAACCAACTTGGGAAAATCCTCCCTTAAATAGGGACTGTAAAACAAAATTGTAGAATCTTGTCTTCATTCATGCTTTCACAGCATGATCAGCAATCCCCAGCAGTGATTTGAGATTGCTGAAGGTCTTCTCACAAAATTATTTGGTGAAGATATTAGCTACTTGTTCTGAAGATGAACAGAAGAGTAGGTGAATGGTGTCATCATGCACAAGCTCTCTGATGTAGTGCATGTGAATCTCAATGTGTCTGGTTCTCTGCTTCTGAACTGGATCCTTGCAGATTCGAATGGTACTCTGGTTATCATAGTAGATGGTAGTTGAGTACTCAGGTTCGAAACCACACTCTCCAAGTAAACCCTGCAACCATAAACACTGAGTTGTTGCATTAACAACTCCTCTGTATTCAGCTTCTGTAGATAAGAGTGCAATGGCACTCTGTTTCTTGCTGACCAGCTAATTGGCCCTTTTGCAAGCATGAACGCATATCCTGAAGTGGACTTTCTGTCTGTTCTATCACCTGCCCAATCACTGTCAGTAAATCCAATCAAATCAAGATCAGATTTTGCCTTATAGAGGATCCCATGTGTCCTTGTTCCCTGAACAAAGTTAAGGATCCTTTTGGCTGATTTCCAATGGATCTCATGAGGCTGATCCATGAATCTAGAAGCCACACTTATTGCATAAAAAAGATCAGGTCGAGCATGTGTCAAATACAATAAACATCCAATCAATTGCCTATACAGTGTATTGTTTACCATCGGTGGAGAATCATCTTCCTCCAGCTTCACTCCTGAAAGGAAAGGAGTTTTGCTTGCTTTGTAGTCTTGCATTCTGAATTTGATCAGCAAATCCAAGGCATAATTAGACTGGTGCACCTTTATTTCAGCTTTGAGAAATCTCAAGCCCCAGAAATTGACTTAAGAGCCCCAAATCTGTCATGGAGAAGGCTTGGTTCATAGCTCCTTTTAAGGAAGCAATCTCAGCCTGTGAGCTTCCTGTAATGAGGAGGTCATCAACATATAACACAATGATCATTAATGAACCATTAATAGACTTAAAATATACATTTGGATCTGATTTTCACCGAACAAAATTCAGAGATAGCAAGAAACTATCTATCTTGGCATACCAAGCCCTGGGGACTTGCTTTAGCCCATACAATGACTTTCTCAACCTGCACACAAGAGAAGGGTTAGTAGCAAAACCTTGAGGCTGCTACATATATATCTCCTCAGTGAGATCTCCATTCAGGAAGGCACACTTTACATCCATGTGATGTACCTCCCATTGCCTTGAGGCTGCAATGGCTAGAGCTAGCCTGATGGAATCCATCTTTGCCACTGGGGCAAAGGTCTCATTGTAATCGATGCCATGAACCTATGAGTAGCCTTTAGCTACCAATATAGCCTTGTACTTTAGTGGCGAACCATCAGCAGAAAACTTGGTCTTATAGACCCACTTACACTGGACTAACTTTCTTCCTGGAGGAAGATCCACTAGCTCCCATGTGTTTCTCTTCTGGAGTGAGTTGAACTCCTCCTTCATGGCTGTTTTCCATCTTGGATCTCCTACTGCTTCTTCATATGTTTGAGGATCAGACTCCACCATCAAATAGCATTTTTCAGCAA
>LPNX010483835.1:436275-453005 GCA_001517045.1 Pseudotsuga menziesii
ATCCTGATGCATGTAGTGTCTTGGCTGCCCATTTAGGCCTTGTGGGGATGTTTGGGTCTGCAATAAACTCATCTCCATCAGACAAATCAGAATCAGCATGTTCAACAAACTCTTTACTTACTTCTTGAGGTTCAGGTGGTGAAGAGGCTTCACCAACTTCCACTTCTGCAAGGGGTTCTTCTTCAAACTGAACACTCCTTTTGATGAAGGCTTTATTTGTGCTCAAATTTATCAACTTGTACCCTTTTGAATCTTCAGAGTATCCAACAAAAAGACACTCTTGGCTTTGGGGCTGCAAAGCCTTCCTCTTCTCTGTTGGGATTCTAGCCCATGCCTTTGAGCCAAAAATCCTGAAATGGGTCACATCTGGCTTGTGCCCACTCCATGCTTTGAAGGGAGTCCTACCATCAAGCTATTTTTGAGGCACCCTATTCTGAATATAGGCTGCACAGTTGATAGCTTCGTCCCAGAACTTTGGCGGCAAATTTTTGGCCTCCATCATGCATGTTGCCATCTCCTTCAGTGATCTGTTCTTCCTCTCAGCAACACCATTTTGCTGTGGTGTGTAAGGGATAGAATGTTTCATATGAATACCTACATCTGCACAATAGTTAATAAACTCAGACTTGACATACTCACCACCATTGTCAGATCTGAGGACCTTGAGTTTCCTTCCACACTGGTTTTCAACCAAAGCCTTAAAGACTTTGAATAGGCCAAAAACTTCAGACTTGTGTTTCATGAAGTGAACCCAACAATACCTGGAAAAGTCATCGATGAAAGTTAATGCATACTTGGCCTGACTCATGGACATATGAGGGAATGGACCAGCAACATCACTGTGGATCAGCTCGAGGGGTGCAGAGGTTCTCTCATGACTAGCTTTCTCAAATTTGTGCTCTGGGTGTTTTCCTAGGATACAGCCTTGGTAGACTCCTTTGGAAAATTTTATCTTGGGAAACCCTATGACCATTTCTTTCTCACTAAGATCAGACAGATACTTGTAATTTAGATGGCCAAATATTTCATGCCACAGCTTGCTGGCTTCATTAGCATGAATGAGAAGAGCAGAGGGGTTTAAGTAAGGTAGGAAGTGTGAAAACATGTATACCTTTTGAGCATGATTCGCAACTCCTTTTGCAATGACTCTACCATTTGAAATGTTTGTGATCTCAACTTCATTGGGGGAGAATATGACCTTCTTAGGAGACCCAGTGTGGGTCATCTGGTACACTGACAAGAGGTTGGAGGCAAGACCCAGCACATACAGCACATTGCTGAACTTACCATGATCAAGATCTATCCTTCCTTTGCCTTTACTTTCAGTGAGAGAGTCATCTCCCAGTACAATAGATGGTCCTTTCGACATATCCAGTGAGGAGAAGGCCTCCTTAGTCAAAACCATGTGTCTTGAAGCTCCAGACCCAATGATAAAACTGGGTGAGCTTGGTGTGCCAACAACCAATGCATGAACTCTCTCTCTTTCATCTGAACTTGATCCTCCTTCTCTCTTCTTTGAGCTTTCTGGAAGGGAGATGCCATTCTTCTCCAGGAGTTGGGTCAGCATATCAATTTGCTTTTTCATACAAGATCTTTCAGTGTGATTGCCCTTCGAACAGTATGAGCACTTGTTCATTTCACCTTTGTTTGTCTTCTTGTGGGTATTTTTCTTGGGCTCATCTGAACTTGATCCTCCTTCTCTCTTCTTTGAGCTTTCTGGAAGGGAGATGCCATTATTCTCCAAGAGTTGGGTCAGCATATCAATCTGCTTTTTCATACAAGATCTTTCAGTGTGATTTCCCTTCGAACAGTATGAGCACTTGTTCATTTCACCTTTTTTTTTCTTCTTCTGGGTATTTTTCTTGGGACCTTGTTGATCCTCTGGAGACTGCTTCTTGTCTCTCCTTTGCTCAGGTGGCTTTTTAGCTTTCTTTTTGCTTTTTGAATCCACCCTCAAATCTCCAGCAATCAAATCTTGATCTTTGGATGGTTTGATGGTGCCCATCATCACCAACTTGTCTTGTTCTTGTGTGAGATATTCCATGAAATATGCAAGGCTAGGCATCTTCCAGGTTCGAGCTATGAGTTTTGTGGCATAGAAGGTCGAAACAAATACTAAGTAGTTAGGTCCTAGCTTCGAGAGGATGGCCAATACGAGCTGATAATCTTTCTTTTCGATACCACACTGCTTCAGCTGCAAAACTAGTGCTTTGAACTTGGAGAAATATAGCTGCAAGGATTCAAAGCTACTGGGACTCAGAGACATCAGCTAATTTTCGATCTGATGTCCCCTCATCTCATCTGTCTTTCCAAAAAGATTAGAAAGCTTCTCCCATACTTGATCCGGTGAAGTTAATCCATCGAGATGGAAAAGGAGGTCTCGGGAAATACTGAGACATAGGAGGCCATAGGCCTCATCTCTCCGATTGTGCCATTTGATCTTCTCTGCAGCAGCATTAGGCTCTGCTTCTGTAGCCATATTCACCCTGTAGAGGCCTTTCGCTCTCAACAAGATCTCCATCTCTTCTTTCCATTCAAAATAGTTGAAGGGAGTCAAGATAGTTTTCTATGAATCCATAGCTTTAGAAAATCTATCCCGGCTGTCAGTAGAAGGCTCCCAGTCTTGATGTCGAACCTGCAAAACAATTTTTGAAGGAGAGTAACAACCTACAATGGCTCTGATACCTTGTAGAAATTCAGGCCAGCAGTACATTAATTTTACCCACAACAATTATCAATTGATCATGCAAAATTGCTAACAATGGAGACTGAATATGGAGCTGTAACACAAAATTATATTAACTGAGTGTACAATAGCCAACCCTATAATAACATAGGCTGTTGTATATATAGAATACATGAGGAAATCGAATGCACGAGGAAGCATCCAAAACTAGCATAAAGCAGGCTTACTATAATTAAGCAAATCCCCCATAGGTGTAAAAGTTGGATCCCAAATCTGTCATGGAGCTCATGAATTGGCAAAAAGGAATAGGAAAGCTAAAGAGTGGTGGAATGGCAGCTCATACATGCTTTTGCATGGAGAAAAGAGAGGATGATGTGTAGGACAAAAAACAAGTTCACCTCACCTAGTCTAGCTTTCCCATGTGCCTTAAAACACTAAAAAAGCAGGCAATAAAGCAGAAAAAGCAGATAGGCACCTAGGAGGCCAGGAATAAAGCAGATTTGATTTCTAAGGGTTTCCCAAGCACTACATGTGTCAGATATGGCAAGTTTGACCTCTATGGATATGCAATTAGCAACTTGCACAAGGTGGGACACATGAACTAGGAAAATAAGACAAAAATAAATGAATTAATGTCTAAGTGGGTAAACTATGGGTTGATTATTCTAAAAAAGGTAATATGGAAGGAGTGTGAGCATGAAACAACATATTTCCAAGCTGTCGGTGATCCGGACACTATAGAGTCCTTGCTGAACTGTGAGTTACTAAAATACTTCAGGGTACCAGGAATGAAGGCCTATGTATGTCTCTTGGATTATATCATTGACATGTGGGACCCTGAGAAAAATCATTTTGTGCTCTGGACCCACACTCCCACCATTGACGTTGAAGACATATAATTCTTTACTAGGTTGTCTCAACGAGGGATACAAGTGGTTATATCTGACCCATAGAGTGGTGGATTTTCCTTCGTTGATATGATTGAAAGACACTATGTGGTAGGGAAGTATGCCTAATATGAGAAACTCTGTATCCAGCAGGTAGTGTATTTTCCATTGAAGATGATATTTTATACCATCAGGAAAGTTATCGGGACTAGATCCACCCACTTGACCACTACGGAACACATGCTATATGCCATAGAGTGTATGGAACCTTCAGTGTTCGACTGGTGTGAGGGCATGCTAGTCAGCCTGAAGGATCAGCTGAACAAGAGCAAGAAGGGGTAGCTCAAATAGTTTGTATATCGAGTTGTGGTAGTGTCTTTGATCCTGAAGAGGGTTCCTCACATGAGACCCTAGGTGGCTATGAGTAGACTAGATCCTCAGGATCCTAGGATGCTTAGATGGGTTTATTTTATGGCTCGTTACGGTGGCAAGGGTTCCAACGTTGTCTATGGATCAGCCTTGTTTTGTTGGTTGAGGGTCCATCTACTCATGATCAAGGATTATTCCTATGAGGGGAAAGATTTCCACGAGGACCCAAAGCTTCCACTACCTGAGGGAGAGGAGTGGGATGATATAGGTAAGAAAGACATTATCCACCATGTTTTTAATTTTTCAATTTTATTTAACTTTTACTTTGTAATGCTGAGACAAGTGAAAATGGTTTGTGCAGACATCGAACCTATCCGTATAGCTGGGATGTCGCCTATTGCGATGTGGGTAGGAGTTAGAGATATGGTGATCCATCACTCGGAGGATGATGAGGATCTTGTGGATCTTGAGGAGAACGTGCAGCTTTTGACTATAGGGATATCTGATGTCACCATTTATGACTAACGTAGGCGCTACGAGTGTTATACTATGGGAGTCTCACGGTGGTTCGCTAAGCTACTCTGTAGAGTGGTTCATGCCATTATATGCTACCATGAGCACCGCCACGATGACTAGTCTACAGAGACTTTCCAGTTTTTTGTATATGTATTTATACTGAAAGATTCGAGGCTTTATATTTTAACCTGTATATGTATATTTTGAACTATGACAGCCCTGGAATTTGGGGGAAATGAAATCTTGATGCTTCATCCCATTTTTGTTTCTTATATTTATAATTTATATGTGTGTGTGTGTCTGTGTGTGTGCATATGTGTGTGTGACAAAATTTATTTATTGATGTGTGTGCAAAAATGTGACGTGTGAAATGTATGCCTACTTATGAATTTACATGCATGTTTTTATGTTATAATGAATTATCAGTTATGATCAATATACCAATATAAGACATAATCGGCACTGGAATTTTCCATAACATTCAAATGTCTAAAAATATTTTGATATGTGACTTTCTCAAAAGATATTTCCAAGAGTCTAACCCTTCAAAATGTATGAAGGAGTAGGGGGTTTCGGATGGTGTAGACTCGGTTAAGCTGCTGACCAACTAGTTCAGAGTCTAGGTAAACCCTAATCTCCCTTACATCACTAGCTATGGATTCCATCAACAATCCAATCACTGCGTGATATTCTGTTAGATTGTTGGTGCACAGACCTAAACAAACACCCACTGAACTCACAATATCACCTATAGGAGAGTACAATACCCAAGTTGTTGATGCAAGATTCAATGTGTAATGATTAGCACTGTCCACCAAACTAGTAAAAGTGGTAATCTGTCCATTAGACACAGGACATTGTTGGAGGAGCTAGTCAGTAAGCCGACTAATTCGATTAGCCGACTAATTAGATATTAGGTCGGCCGCCTAAGTTCGTGTCGGTTGACCAAACAGAGAGATAGTTATATGTAATTGTTTGTAAATCATATATATTAGGCTGTTGAACCAGATTAGAACTTGGTTCAGTTTTGTGTTTGTATGGACCCATATAATATAATATAATCTATTGTTCTACATTTATGTTCTTGTCTCTTGTCTCTGTTATGTCTGTATGCTTTAAATGTGTATTATTGGTAACCCTCTATGATCCGCAAGATTACAACATTGGTTTCGTTGCCGGTAGTACATATCTGAGATGAATATAAGCAGATGATATCAGAACAAGAGATTAAGAACTGGTGGGAGCGTAAGATAACAAATTATTTGTAGAATTACACATGGAGAAACAGATTAATGGCTGCTCAGGAGAAGGAAATATTCTTCACTGAAACTCATCAGAACATCGTAGAATTAGTACCCCAACTTTTGAAAAAACTTATGGATGGAAAAGACAGAAGCGACTAAGGACCAACAGCTGCTAGAGAAACTGATTAGAGGGGGAAGAACAAACCTGTCAGAGTGGTTTGAAAAGATCACCGACGAATTCTGTGAGGAGAAAGCTATAGAAGAAAGAACTTCGATAGAAACCATTTAGAATAAATTCTATATAGACCTTACCGAGCAATTCCTGTGCTCCTTACCGACCTTGCTGTTCAAATTCCTAATAGAAAAAGGAGTGGGTCATATTATCGAACCTCGTCCGTCACTACACGAATCACCACCAAGTTTTAACTGGGAGAAAAAATAGAGGAAGTGGGAGAAATTCATTGTTGAAAGGGAGTGGGAATATTTTCTAAGCAAGTAAATCGAACTATACGAGATTTCTAAAGCCTTGGGTAGGCTATTGGGGGGTAGCTAGTCGTATGTCAAGGTAAAGTGAAGAGGATTATAGTCGACTAAAAGGAGATACCATCACCAGCGATGAAAATTCAACCTAAAAGGAAATCGAATGGACAGTGACACAGAAAGGTACGGTGGATTTACAGATAATAGAGAGAGAGAAGAGGCTGAAAAGAAGGGAAGAAATAAGAGAAAGGGCTATATCACTACAAAGAGGAATGTGTACTAGGGTGATAGATCGAGAAATAAATCCACCAGAGTCAGGTCATGACTGACAGGAAGAAGGCATGGATGAATAGGCATCACCCATGGAAGAAGACTTGTGGATAGAGCAGCAAGAAGCTCTCCAAATAGAAGTTCCCCAAGAGATAAAACCTTTGTCTTCAATGAATCTGAGTACTAGCGTACAAGCCATTATCGAAGAAGACCTAAGATTAAGAGCCGGTGAGTTTCGTATATGGATCCAACTTGACGATGAAATAAATGACGATAATCATCTAGTGATTCGTCGACCAGAGGAAGGAATCTGGGTCACGCTTCAGGAATATCCTTCCAACCGAAGTATCCACTTACTTTACCCAACACATGAAGGAGCACCCCCCCCTTCCAAATACATCTTTGGATAATATAGAACAGTCGAACCTGCAGACAAATAATTATAGTTGGACATCGATAGGAAAAGTTGACCCCAACCGACTACTTGTCGAAGAAGAAACGACAAACAAAAAAATCGACAGGAATGAAAGTTCAGTTGACAACAACTTTGTACAAAGAGATAAGCAAAATATCCCACTACCCCCACCACCACCACCACCTCCTGGAGGAGATAGCAACAACGAATCCAACATGGGTCACGAATCAGTGCATATCCCTCTATACGAGGGAAACAAAGATCATAGACAACATTGTTTCATCTATGAGTCGACATGGGAGGCAAATCAGGTTACAGCTGAAGATCGACAGATGGTACAGTTCGTTGGTGCCTTGAGGAAAAGAGAATTAACATGGTACATGACCTTTACTGAGAGAACCCCTCAATCATCTAAAACAAAAATTAAAGCGCAATTCTTGTCATTTTTTAAAACCACAGATGCAAAACATATGGCAGCTAAAAAGTTGAAAACAACATCACAAAAGCCATCAGAATCTATCCGAGAGTACAACAAACGTTGGAAAGACCTCCTCATCCAACTGGATTATGTAATTGATGAACAACTATTAATTCAGTGGTTCCTTGTAGGTCTATCATAGAAAATTTAGCGGCACATAAGCCTGGAGAGGTTTAAAACATACGAAGATGTGCTTACTAAATCTCTACAAGTGGAGATGGACGAAGATTTCCTAGCATATCCCATAGATACTAGATTGGAAGAACAACTCGAAATCATGCATAAATCATTGAAATAGCTGAAATTTAAGAATCAGGATGTCTGGTGTACAAAGTGCTCAATGGCTAGACACACAAAAGATAATTGTCAACAAGACATCAGCCGACAGGACGTTTGATTTGTTTAGACAAAGTGCTTCTGCGACATCTGCCAAGAGCATGGAGAACACACAACGAAATATTTCCCGTATAACATGAAGAATGGTAAAGCATCTTGGTGTGCAATTCGTGAATCTAAAAGTCACACCATGGCTGACTGTCACCTAAACTTAAAGAATAGACAAAACTACCAAGCAGACTACCAGAAAAATGCAGTTGCACAGAACAACAATAACAATCAGCGAAGCAATGCTCAAAACAAATATAATAATCAAAGATACAAAGGCTGTTGACATGAGTGCTGATTTGAAAACCATAATGGAGGATATGGAGGTCGAGGTCGATTCTATGGGAATCGTGACAACCAATCCAGTCACCCCATCCAATGTTTCACATGATACAAAGAAGGTAATCAATATGAAAAATGCCCATACAAGGACAGAACCAATTTAAATTTTTTTACTAGCTGTGGAGTTGGGGATCACTTATTAGAGGATTTCCCTACTATGTTTAGTAAAATCAATAAAAAGAAAAATGTTAATGTGTTATCGTGCATTCAAAAACATGATGCAATCAACACAAAGAATCTGCATATAGTAACCCGACAAGGGAGAAAAATTGGGAGTGATAATCCATGCATAAGCAAAATAAAATAAAAGAATGATTATCCTAACCCAGCTAAACAAAAACAATTGTATAAAGATGCAGCGAATGTATTTAAATAATTTGCTCGATAAGAAGAAGTTAATGATAGTCGACGAAGCATAGTTAACAAATTAATACGTTTAGTACAAGATGATAAAGAGGTATCTCAATTCATTGAATTATTGTATAATATGAAACACAACAATAATATAGAAAAACAAACAAAAAACATATGCAGTTTAAACCAGAAGGATAAAAGTGATGCCGACCCACTTGTTGACCTAGAAATTGAAGGATACCATGTCCAACAACTTGTACTTGATTTTGGCTCACAAGTAAACATTATGACTCGCAATACTTGGGGACAATTGGGTAGACCTGGACTATACGAGTAAGGAATATACCTAAAATTAGCTGACCAAGGTCTGATTGAACCTATCGGCGTTTGGAGAAATGTTGACATGACAATAAAAGGAATATCTACCAAATTCAACTTTGAAATTATTGACCCCAAGGAAGGATCCAGTTCCTTCCTAGCATTAGTAGGTCGACCTTGGGGAAGAAAAATGAAAGCATCGATATCCTTAGACAAGGAAAGGATAAAACTAAAAGGGAATGGACAAAAATTCATAGTACCTATCCATCCATCCCAAGGAAAACATTGCATAGAACCTATGCATGAAGAAGTCAACATCCGACAATTATATCAAATACAAAACAATGAAGACTACACAAAACCCAATGTCTATGGTCAACTTCACTTAAGCAATCAAGATTTAGTAGGATAAAAATCAGATGTAGAATTATATGATTGGGAAGTCAAAAACTATGAAACACAAGCAATAGGTTGTTGGACCATTCAAATAGTGCAGAAGAAACTAGTCCAACAATATTTCCTGGTTTCCATCATCCCAAAATATTTGAAAAGAAAATCAGGGAATATCCTACCCTAAAACTAGCAAATGTAAGTATCAAACAAACCCCAAGATACAAAGAAAGAGACTCACTAATTATGCATATAGAACAAGTATCCAAAAACATTGGTGAACATGGCCTAATACAAAGCTTAGTAGAAACCTTCACAGGACAAGCCGCTAGATGGTGGGATACCCATCAATCAAGATTTCAGACATGGACAACAGCTTCGACTTACTTTGTAGAAAGATTTGAAGGAAAAATGTTAACCAATCAAGCCCAAATACCTATGTTCATCCAAGGGTAGGACCTAGAAGAGCACATAAGAACATGTGAAAAAGAATGGAAAAGACTTGGGTATAAGGATGAACATACATGGCCACACCTGTTCCCATCGATGCTATCTGAATTACCAAAAAAATGGTACAAAATGGAAGAAGCATGGGGTGAAACATTCCTATGGCATGAAATTAGAGAGAATTTCATCAAAGACTTCAGCTTTATACCACAAGAAAAAAAGTTAGTGGAAACTGAAAAAAAATCAAGGCGTTTATAGAACAGACCGGGAACAAAAACCTAACACAAAATTATGACCGACCGACAATAACATGCAATAACATACAAACCAAGACAACACCACAGTTAACAAGACTACAAATGGAAAATGAAAATCCAGAAGGGAAAAGATTTCGATGAAAATCATACCATTCAGAAACAACAAAACCCATTCGCACAGTAATTAAATTCGAGACAACCGACAAAGAAGACACCAACTAAATGACTGCAGTGGAATTTCCTGCTACATTTTCATAATTTAAAGAAGGGAACCGACCAATCAATGAAGCCAAAGCACCAAAATGGTTAGATGCTAAAGTGAAAACTAAAGAATTTGACATCTCAAATGATGATTGACCAAAAATGACAAAAATTGGAGACTATTGGACTGAAGAACAAACAACAGAAATAGTAAACTTACTAAAAGAATTCCAGGATATATTTACTAGATAATACAAATATCTCAAAGGTTTAGTCCATGAAATGGGTGAAATGAAGATCGACATCAAACCTGATGTCCAACCTGTAAAGAAGAGGCCATATAAATTAGCTCATAAATACAAAGAGATAGTCAATAAAGAGATCAATAATATGCTTACAGCGGAAATTATCTACCCTATTGACCCATCAGAATGGGAAAGTCCAATGGTTTTTCAACCAAAGAAACACGACCCAACCAAGCTAAGGATATGTGTCGACTTTAGAGACTTAAACAAAGTCACATTAACAGACCCATTTCCAACAGCTTATGCAGATGAAATCTTAAATGAAGTCGCAGGACATGAATGCTACTCATTTACATACAGATTCTCAAGTTATAACCAAGTACCAATAGCCAAATAAGACAAAAAAAACACAACATTCGTAGGTGAATTTGGCTCATTTGCTTATAGAGTTATGCGTTTTGTATTAAAAAATGCACCTGTATTATTTTTGAGAATTGTGGTGAAAACATTTCAAGAATATATTTACAAAACAATGGTAGTATATTTTGATGATTGGACAATATACTCTGCTAAAATATCACTGCAAATGGCTAAGGCTCATGTTGGAATGATGCCGACAAATACAACTATCTCTGAACATAAGGAAACACATATTTCTATCCCCTATAGGGATACTATTAGGACACATTGTCTACAAAGAAGGCATCAAGGCCGACTTTGCAAAAATAAAAATTATCCTAGACTTAAAACCACTGGTGAACCCAAAACAAGTCAGGGTACTACTTGGTCATACAGGATATTACATGAAATTCATAAGGTACTATTCAGATATGACCTATCCATTGGAAGAACTATTAACATAATATCAGGAGTTTGAATGGACAGAGGAATGCAACATATCATTTGAAACATTAAAAAGGAAGCTAGTCGAAGCACCCATTTTAAGGTTCCTGAAGTGGTCGACCAAATTCCATGTACACATCGACGCATCAAGCCTAGCAATAGGATAAATATTAACTCAACCAGGAGACAATGGAATGGACTACCCCATAGTTTACAGTAGGAGAAAACTAAATAAAGTAGAAATAAACTATTCGACAACAGAGATAGAATCCTTAGGAATCGTTTTTGCACTACAGAAGTATCGACATTACCTACTAGCCAACCCTTTCATTTTTTATACCGACCACCAAGCATTGAAATATCTTGTAAATAAACCCTTACACCATGGGATAATTTTTCGATGGCTACTTCTATTCCAATAATATCAATTTGAAGACGTTGTGAGATCAGGAAAATTAAATGTTGAACCCAACCACTTATCATGAATCGACATAGGAGAGGAACCGACAGGAGTCTAAGACAACCTGCCGGACGTCCATTTATTTCGAATAAAAGTAGTGCTAGCATAATTAGAGGAAATAGCTCAATTCTTAGAAAATGGACAAGCACTAGAGGACATGAGCACAAAAAAGAAACAAATATTATCCATGAAAGCTGCACCGTATAGCCTCAGAAATGGATTTTTATATAAAATGGGCCTAGACAACATCCTCAAAAGATGCTTATTACAACATGAAAGAAATACTATCATGTATGAAGCACACTATGTACTGGCAGGAGGACATTTTCAAGCAAGCACAACTGCCAAGAAAATCCAACAGTCAGGGCTATGGTGGCCGACACTATACAAAGATTGCAAAAAGTTTGTAAGACAATGCGATAGATGTCGACGACTGGGTCGACCTCTGCCTAGTAGAGAAATGCCCTTGATATCAGTAAACCCAAGTTTGAAATTTTAAATTTGGTCCATCGACTTCATAGGGCCATTTCCCATAGCAGCAAAAAGAACAGGTGCAAGGTACATAATAACTGCAATAGAATATGTAACCAAGTGGGAAGAAGCAAAACCAGTCGACACATGTTCCAGTGGGATAGATACTAAATTTATCTATGAAAATATAATTACCAGATTTGGATTCCCAATAACCCTAATGAGCAACCAAGGTTCACACTTTATTAATAAAACCATCAAAGCATTAACAGACCAATTCAAAATTGACCACCGACATAGTATAGCTTATCACCCCTAGTCGAATGGAGCAATCGAGGCATTTAACAAAACATTAACAAAGAGCCTAACTAAAATCTATAACACTAACAAGGATGATTGGGACAATGTGAGGACCTTGCAGCAAATAATTAATCAAAATACACGATATAGCAGCAGAACTCAAAATCACTTTTATATTAATCGCAGGCCACTTCGAGGGGGCAACCTCCTTTGAGAAAGCTCAATACAAAATAACTTCACGGTGCCTTCCTTAGCCTCAACACACACTTATATACTAAAAATAGGTGCCAATACTATGGGTCAAAACCATGGGCCAATATAAACTATGGATCAACAAATACTATAGGCGGTTTACAAAGCATATGCGCCCAACAACAATAACACAAACTATGGATCAACAATTACTATGGGACGACTTACAAAGCATATGTGTCCAACAACAATATACTAACACGGTAAAGAGAAGGATTGACATGGGTTCCTAACATCCCCTCCCCCTTAGAAAAAGCTTTGTCCTCAAATGTTTAGATGTGGAAATTGTCGCTGAATCTGAAGGAGTGGTTCCCACGTAGCATCCTCGGGCTGCATTTCGTGCCATTGAATTAAGGCCTCTGTGATAGAGCAAGAGCGAAGCTGACGAGTGCGCTTATTGAGGACAGCCTCCGACTCCAAAAAGATGAATCCTTCATTATCCAGTTCTGGTAAAATAGTTTGGCCTTTGATGTTGGTGCCAAGAACTTTCTTCAGACAAGAGACATGAAATACTGGATGAATGCGGGAAGAAGGAGGAAGTTCCAATTTATAAGCAACAGACCCAATCTTTTGAAGAATCCTATATGGCCCATAGAACTTTGGAGCGAGCTTATGACGCCCTTTGAGTTTTAGTGAGGATTGCTTGTAAGGATGGAGACGAAGAAAAACCATATCACCGGCTTCAAAAGTGCGCTCAGAACGGTGCTTATTAGCTTGTTGCTTCATGCGATTTCTTTCCATGTGAAGATTTTCGCGCAAAATGCAAAGAACCTCATCGCGGTTTCGAAGGACTGCGTCAACTGCCTGAACTGGAGAACTGCTGGGGGTGTAAGGAAGAAGAACTTGTGGTTCCTGACCATAAACTGCTTCATATGGAGTCATTTTAGAGGCAGTGTGGTAAGAGGTATTGTACCACCATTCAGCGAGAGGGAGCCACTTTACCCACTGATGTTGTTGCTCAGAGGAGAAGCAACGAAGATAAGTTTCCAAGCATTTATTGATAATTTCAGTCTGACCATCCTTTTGTGGGTGGTAACCTGAACTCATCTTCAGTTTGGTGCCAGTGTGGTGAAAGAGTTCTGTCCAAAAATGACTGGTGAAAGTCGCATCATGATCTGAGACAATGGAAGAAGGAATTCCATGAAGACGAAAGATCTGGTCCAGAAAAATTTGAGCAACGGAGGAGGATGTATAGGGATGGTTGAGAGAACAAAAATGACTATATTTGGAGAGGCGATCAACCACAACCAAAATCACAGTCTTCCCTCCAGATTTAGGGAGCCCTTCAATGAAATCCATAGAAATATCTGTCCATATCCGGGTAGGTATGGGCAAGGGTTCAAGCAATCCCGGAAGGGGTGTTGTTTCACCCTTATTGGGCTGGCAGGTATCACATTCAGCCAACATCTATTGAATTGTGCTTTTCATGCCCTGCCAAAAGAAGTTGCGCCATGCCCGTTCATACGTTTGAGAAAAACAGAGTGCCCAGCTCACGGAGAAGCATGGAGTTCATAGAATATAGCTTGTTGAAGAGCTGTGTTCTGGGGAAGCACCAGACAACCCTTGTATCTCAGTGAAGCACCATCCCAAGAGTAATGTGGGACAACAGAAGGGTTGTTGTCCAAGCATTGGATGATTTGGGATAATGAAGAGTCATTGACATAACCCTGTTGAACCGATTGCAACCAATTTGGAACAGGCATAGAAATAGCAGAAAGAGAACCTTGGTCATCAAATGTGCGAGAAAGGGCATCAGCCACAATATTGTCCTTACCCTTCTTATAAGTGATCTCATAGTCATAACCCATGAGTTTGATAACCCATTTCTATTGTGTTGGGGAGGATACACGCTGTTCTATGAAATATTTCAGACTCTGGTGATCAGTCTTGATGCAGAAATGATTCCCTAAGAGGTAGGGTTGCCACTTTTGTACCTCATGCAAAATAGCCATCATTTCCTTCTCATATGTAGAGGTAGCTAAATTCTTACCAGAAATGGATTTGTTGGTGAACGCAATGGGGTGTTCATCTTGAAGGAGAACAACACCAATTCCATTACCGCAAGCATCACTCTCAATAGTGAAGGGCTTGGAAAAATCGGGCATAGCTAGAACAGGTGTAGTACACATAGCTTGTTTCAGCTTGTCAAATGCACACTCAGTAACATTTGTCCATGTAAAAGCATCCTTTTTCAATAGAGCAGTTAATGGATCTGCAATCTTCCCATAATCCTTGACAAACTTGTGGTAGTAGCCAGTCAACCCGAAAAAACCACGAAGGCTCTTGAGTGTCTTAGGAGGCGGCCAATTGTTCATGGCAGCGATTTTGGTAGGATCCACACTAACCCCTTGTGCTGAGATAATGTGCCTGAGATACTCAACTTCCTTTTAGCCAAAAACACATTTAGACTTTTTGGCATGGAGATGATGATCAGAGAAAAGTTGCATTACAAGAGCCAGATGCTGGAGATGTTCAGCCCATGTTTTACTGTAGATGAGGATATCATCAAAAAATACCGGAATGAATTTCTGCAAATAGGGTTGGAATATTTTATTCATCAAGGCCTGGAATGTGGAAGGAGAATTAGTGAGACCAAAGGGCATGACCAAAAACTCATAGTGGCCATCATGTGTGCGGAAAGCTGTTTTAGGGATATCATCCTCATGGACCCGAATTTGATGATACCCAGAGCGAAGATCCAACTTGGAGAAAAATTGAACACCATGAAGCTCATCAAGAAGCTCATCAACAACAGGAATTGGAAACTTATCCATGATGGTGAGGTGATTGAGTGCTCGGAATTCAATGCAGAGGCGCCATGACCCATCTTTTTTGTGGACAAGAAGAACTGGTGAAGAAAAGGAACTTGTGCTTGGGCGAATAATACCTTGCTTCAGTAAGTCCCTAACGAGGAGTTCAATCTCTGTTTTTTGGTGAAATGGGTAGCGATAGGGCCTGATGTTGGGAGGAATGCTTCCAGGAAGGAGCTGAATACGATGGTCCTCTGGTCGTGAAGGTGGAAGTCCCAATGGTTCAGCAAAAACACCTGTATATCGATCCAGAATTTGTTGGAGATCCAAAGGAGTAGTGGGGGTCGCTGATGGTTGCATTTGAATGGAATGGAGCTGAGCGATGACACCATGGGAACTCTTCTTAAGGAGTTTTTCCATGCGATGTGAACTGATGATGCTGAGAGACCCTGGTTGTAATCCTTTCAATGTGTGTTTGTGTCCATCAGGGGAGAACTGCATCCAAAGTTCAGCAAAATCCCATAATATGGGGCCAAGTGTGCGCAGCCATTGAGCGCCCAAAACCACATCACATCCACCTAAGGTCAAGGAAAACATGTCAGAGCGGAGGTTATAATCTCCCATAGAGATATGCACATTACAACACTTCCCTTTGCAAGGTAAGGTTCCCCCATTGGCAACCATGACTTCAAAGTTTGAGCAAGGATGGATAAAACAATTAGCTTGTTTGGCGATCTGAGGGTCAATGAAATTATGAGTGCTTCCAGAATCAATGAGTATTGTAAGAGGAAGCTTCTTGAAGTAACCGCGTACCCGCATTGTTTGGGGGGCAGTGACTCCAGCTAAAGCATGGAGGGATATCTTGGGCTGGTCGTCCTAAGATGGAGGGTCAGTAGGTGGCTCCTAAATATCAACCGGAGCATCCATTGTATCAGGAGCTTCTTCACCAATTTTAGAGGCAGGTGGAGAATCCACATCCAAGAGATAGAGCTTTTGTTGAACACATCGATGTCCCCGATGGAATTTCTCATCACAATTATAACAAAGCCCTTTTTCTCTACGTTCCTGCATCTCTGTTTCAGACAAATGCTTGATTGGAGGTGAGCGAGGAGCTGGCGGAATGGGAGGTTGTTGAGAACCCATATTTCGGAAGGGAACAAAAGAGGATTTGGAGTGCTGTTGGGATGCCATCTTGTCTTCTGCCAACTTAGCCAACCCCAGGGCTTCCATCATTGTGTTGGGACTGGAAATTTTGACCTCAGAGCAAATTACATCCTTTAGACCACTGATAAAACAACTCCGGTAGAAGTCATCAGGTAATCCTTCAGTGTGATTAGCTAGTTTCTCAAATTCAGTTTGGTACTCTTTCAC
>LPNX010483835.1:453365-470841 GCA_001517045.1 Pseudotsuga menziesii
GAGTTGAAACCAAGGAGATATGGCCGAAAAACAGATTTTTTTTTCTTTTCAGGAAGGGATCTACAACGGCGCGAATGTGATTAGAAACAGTGGAATCTACAACGACGCAGAAGTGATCGGCAACAAATAGATCTACAATAGCGTGGAACTGACCGGCAACAGTTCGGGACAGAAGAAATCTGCGATTGTGCAACTGAAAATAGATATGGACCCTAGGTATGTGCGACTTCCTATCGGTTCAAGGAATTCACTCGGCCACCAATGTTGTCTGACGGCTTGTGTATTGGGGCAGTACCCCTCACTCCACGGATCAGGTAAAATTGATAACCGCTTGGCCACAAACTACAACTCTTTGTTTACCTCACGGGTGGAAACTAGTCAATTAGGTAGGGGTCGTTGCCGTTTTCGCTGGCAGGTCCTCTCAATGGGCCAGCTACTTCGGGGTTCCTGTGGTACTCCTCACAATGAGTTTTAGGGCTTATGCCCAAGTACTTCCCATATTTAAGTGGATAGGGATTATTCCCAGATCCGAACCTGCAACAGAAGCGAAAAAAAAATTTGGGTAGAAATTTCACCCAATTAGCCCAAGAAAGTGCTCTGATACAAGATGTGAGGACCCTGCAACAAATAATTAATCAAAATACACGATATAGTAGCAGAACTCAAAATCACTTTTATATTAATCGCATGCCACTTCGAGGGGGCAACCTCCTTTGAGCAAGCTCAGTACAAAATAACTTCAGGGTGCCTTCCTTCGCCTCAACACACACTTATATACTAAAAATAGGTGCCAATACTATGGGTCAAAACCATGGGCTAATATAAACTATGGATCAAGAAAGACTACAGGAGGTTTACAAAGCATATGCGCCCAACAACAATAACACAAACTATGGATCAACAATTACTATGGGACGACTTACAAAGCATATGCGTCCAACAACAATATACTAACACGGTAAAGAGAAGGATTGACATGGGTTCCTAACATACAAAAAGATACCTACAGTACTATGGCCTTACAGAACAACATACAAGCATTCGACCGACTAAACACCATTTCGACTAGTCTATGGACAAGAAGTAGTTGTCCCACTACATTTTCGATAGCAAACACATATCATAGCAGATATTTTACATGTCGATGTTAAACAAGGTAGGAAGGACCGACTGATGCAATTAAGCAAGCTATAAGAACACTGGTTGATTGCTCTACAACACCAAGAAATCCAAAAACAATAGTAGAAGGCTTGGCATGATCGCAATATCAAAAACAAGAATCTGTCGGTAGGGGATCTCGCCTTACTATACAATAGTCGAGCAAAAGGAAAACCCAAAAGTTACATACAAAATGGATGGGACCCTATGTTGTCGAAGAGATTCATGCCGACGGATTATTCTAACTAAGGACATTACAAGGAGTAGTATTTCGGAAACTTGTTAATGGCACCCGACTAAAACGGTACAAAAATTAAAACAAGTTCAAAAAACAAAACAAAAAAACATAAAATATAGCGACCATAACTATCAGATAAAAAACTATAAAATTCTAAAAAGATTAAAAATAACAAAACAAAACCGACACCCATAACCCAAGATGACAGGAAACCAACGCTTTGATAGGCAACATCAAACCCATTGACATACTACCATCGACCACTCACATGATCGACATCGACCAACGACCCCAAAGATAAAATCATGCCTTCATGACTACCATCAGAAGGAGCACCAAAAGTAAATCACCATTAATGTAAAACCCAGTGAATGCACTGGAACATCACTTCGTCCATTAATACAGCCATCAACAGAAACGTCAAACACCCCACCTATAAATATCGTTCCAGAAAAGGATCATTTGCATATTTTGAAGAGATAGAGCAATTCAGAAGTTAGAAAGTTGAGAACCGAGAACCTATAAGCAAAGTCAACCAAGCAACTGACAAGAAGGAACCAAAACAAATGAGTGCCATAGCTGCAAAGACAAAGGAACTGCAATCTGCTAAAACCCCATTGATGAGAAGGTTAAGAAACATCAAAACGCCAAGTTATAAGAAACCTCATGGGAAAAAACATGGGCTGAAATCAAGGAATGGGATTATGTTGACAAGAAACTGACACAAGCAACAAAGAATATCAATCACAACTCCATTATGAACTACATGAACACACCGTTCATGGTGAGTTTTGGAGGAACCAAGGAAATAGCAGTAAAATCGATTATTAGCTACTACCACAATGGGAAATCTTACTTCGACAGACCAGTCCAAATATTTGGAGAAGTCATATATAAACTAACTGGACTCTACAACCAAGG
The DNA here is from genome assembly GCA_001517045.1 of Pseudotsuga menziesii. NCBI lineage: Eukaryota > Viridiplantae > Streptophyta > Pinopsida > Pinales > Pinaceae > Pseudotsuga > Pseudotsuga menziesii. The sequence goes on from LPNX010483835.1 coordinate 455,683, forward strand.
CGACCCAGCCCCTGTCGGTATAAAAGAAGAATTGGTAGAATGGTTAACGCCCTCCGGGAAGAATTCAAAAGGGCTAATGATTAGCTAGATACAAGCCCGGACACCATGAATCATGGCCAAAATCATAGTAACAGGGCTCACACCTACAGGTCGAGGGAGCGAGCTGAAGCAGGATATGCTAGAGGCAGTAGACACAATAGTAGAAATATTAAAAGTATACATATGGGTTCAGTATGTCGCCAACATGCTCAAAACTATCTCCGAGAAATTCCAGGAGTCGGGCAGGATTATAGCGTTCCTCTCTCTAATAGTATGGATAGTGATGTACCACTTGTGCCCATTCGGGGACAAGCAGTTCCAAGAACCAACAAAATTCCATATGTGGAGGTTCAAGCCATTTGCGCAGACTGGAACATTGAAAGAACTGGCAAATGGAAAAGTACTGTTCGAAAATTGGCTCCAATAGCTGAAAGTTCAGACGACCAGATGGAGGGTGCCTTAGAGCATCGGACGAAGTCTGGCGAAAACCGCACACATCCAATTGGAGCTCGACCACATTTCGGTTTGGTGTATGCAGAGTGCAAAAGAAAAAGCAAAACCACTCGACTATTACCCAACAGTCGAAGAGATATTCTGTGAATTAGCTCGACAATCTGGCACAAAGCTATCGATACCAGCAAAATCCAAGGAAGGAAACCTAGCAATCGAAGAACCACTGACAGACCAAGAGAAGGAAGAAGACTATGAACTTCGACTAGACATCATCACCTTTTTGTCGGAATAAACACCAACAGAAGACACCAATAGATTGTAAATAACAATCATACCACCAACGGCCCAAAGGGGAAGTATACCGATAGAGCAGTAGGTAACCAAACCAGCTGAAGAAAGTATCAACCCAGTTCAACAACAAGAGGGAATGGAATAACTAGAGGAATACATTGATCTTAACAACCTTTAATATGCTATAACCAAAGACATAATTAAAAGGATAACAAAATAAATAGAAACCGTAAGAAAAAGGAAACGGAAACAAAAGGGAAGGGGAAGTGCAAGATGATCCTTTCATAATAAGAATATGAAGAGGAACTAGTAGCTACCACCGTCAACATCATAGAAGACGCTATAATGAACAAAGTTTTTGTCGAGACATAATTCAAACGCTTTATCGAGAAGGGAGCACAGCAGGGTCGACCGAAAAAGGTAAAAAGTACAAACACCTCAACGGCTGAAAACATTGTCAATTTAGTGTCTACACCTCCATCCCCATCTCCAACCCAGATCAGATAGGAAGAAATTCCACAGCTACCCTCCATAATCCCAGTCGACAGATGAAAAAATGCTATGTCGAAAAACCTAAAGGAGAGGTTTGATGAAGATAGAGATTTCTAGGTATACATTGAAAAATTTCCTGAACTACTAACCTTTGTCCAGAAGATCACCACCAAATGTCCTCTCATCGAAGCTAGTGGATCAAGATAGCTCATTCCCCCACAACCTGGATAAATACCCCAGAATCCAAGGTCTGTGGGAATTATAAAATCAACATTTGTGAGGAACCCTGACAAGACAACTCAAGTTGTCGCAATTCGAACCTCATCCTTTATCGCAGCTGGCATTCCACACCCTCCACTAGCTAATGAACCAGTAAGAGATGTGGAAGAAGAGAACCTAGAATAAATCAATTGGTTAATCGACAACCTATTCTCTGACATCCCAGAGAATTCACCACCACAAGTCGATGACTTAACACCTGACCATATACCTACCACACCAATTACACCTAACCATTCATCATCACCACCACCACTTCCCAATCCAGAACCTGCACCTGAACCATCTACACCTGAACCACCTTTACCTAAACGATCTACACCTGGAACATCTGTATCTAAACCCTCTACACAAAATTCCCCAGATACACACCGATCTGCAGAGCTCATCCAAGAAAACCAACCAGAAGTTCCACTGACCATTGCAGACTAGCAACAAGACAATCCACTACTGGAAAATCAACCACAGGAAAGTCTAACCCTTGCAGATGTACAAGCACAACAACAAGAAGAACAACATAAACATATGAGGAAGAGAGACAAAAAGAAGAAGGACTACCAAAAAGAATCACAATCGGCAATGGTCCACATTAGACAACTTGGGTCGACCACTGTAGTCGACACAACAAAACTGAAGGATGGAGAGTTGGGACAACTCTTAGAAACTTTGGCCATTGAGGAAAAAATAAGAAGCCAGACCAGACACAAGGAGCTCGACGAAACTAATAAGGAACAAGTCAAATTCCTTTTAAAATGTAGAAACCTAGCACAATATGTAATACCAGGACTGATGGAAGTCGACACTGACAATTTCTTTGAAAAGGCATATCAACTGTTTGAGAGTGTGCTGTCGACCCTACAAGTACATATGCAAAATAAAAAGGAAGAATAAAAATAAGAAACATCTAGATTACTGATGCAGCAGTACATAGCCTTCTCAGAAGCATACAAAGTGCTACAAGACCACAAGGAAGAGTCTGTCATAATAGAAGGGGTTCTACGGGACTGGCCTACTTATTACGGGAAAGTCTTTCAGTAGACCCAACATACTTGACAACACATTCAAGCATTAGAAAAGAGAAAGAGCACTGAAGAAGCATTGAGAATTAGCACAATACAAGATCAAATCATGCTAGAGATAGCCAAATTGCAGAGACTCGAGAGACAAGCACACCAGTGGGTACAGCAGGCACTCCAGAGCTTGGAGAAATTAGACACCATCTGCTTGTAGATGAAAATTCTTCTGGAGACAGCAGAAGAAAAAGACCAGTTCATGGGACCCGATATGGAAATAATAGTAGACCTTTCCATTCAGGAGAAGATGTCGACATTATCAAGCATTACAACACTGACCATTGACATCAAGAAAGTACTTCAAAGTTGGATAGAATTCCAACATCATCTTCCATTACAGCAGAAGCAATCATTGAAGTTTGTATACAGAAATGACCAACCATCCGAATTCATAGCCCATAAAAGACAAACAAGAAAATAACTACCTCAGACAGTAAAAGGGTTTTGAGTACCTCCCCTATTTCTTCTGGACGAAGAAAGAATTTGTTCTTGGGGGAGATGTTGGAGGAGCTAGTCAGTAAGCCGACTAATTCAATTAACCGACTAATTAGAGATTAGGTCGGCCACCTAAGGTCACGTCGATTGACAAAAACGACAGGTAGTTATATGTAACTTTTTGTAAATCATATATATTAAGTTGTTGAGCTAGATGAGAACTTGGTTCAGTTCTGTGTTTGTATGGACCCTTATAATATAATATAATATGTTGTTCTACATCTATGTTCTTGTCTCTTGTCTCTATTATGTCTGTATGCTTTAAATGTGTATTATTGGTAACCCTCTATGATCCATGAGATTACAACTGACATACATAAGTAGGATTTGAAAAAACATCTTACATCACATAAGAATCCACACTTTTCAAAACAAAACACACAATAATCTATAAAAAATATTTACAAATATCCTATGCTAGATGACCTACGCATAGTATCTTTTAAGCAAGAGCCTACTACGGGGATCACCCAGGGGTAACCCATCATAGTCTACTAACTCTTATGTACCCTTTTCAAAAACGTGAAGGATACTGTAAGGCCCATGCCACATAGATTTGAATTTCCCTACCCCTAGATTATCATGTTTCTGTTCATAAGTCAGGATCAGATATCATTCATTAAAAGATTAGGGTTGAACAGATCTGTCATATTGGGATTTCATCTGCCGTTTGTGTGCCTCATTTGCTACGGTATCATCGTGGCGAGTTTCATGAAGCTTGTTCAGATACATAAATTATTCCTCTTCTATGGTGGTATTAGGCAGAAGTTCTACAATGAGCTTTAGAGAAGTAATTTTGCATTCTATCGGGAGAGTTACTTCCAACCCATATACCAATTGAAACGCCGTGAAACTGGTGGAAGTATTTACACTTGTCCTATAGTCCCAAAGTGCAAAAAATAGTTGCAAGTGCCAATTTGATTTGTCCTTCCCTACCATTCGTTGAAGCATGGTTTTCAACACTTTATTTATCACTTCAACTCAGCCATTGTCTTGATGGTAGTAAGGCATGGAGTTATCATGGGGAAACCCTAAATTTTGACTGAGTTCTACCATCATTTTGTTCTGGAAGTGTGACCCATGATCAATCTTAATGGCCCTAGGAATCCTGAACCTAGCGATGATATGGTTAAACAAGAACAACACAAATGTTTCCCTATCTTCGACATATGTGGGCATGGCCTCAACCCATTTAGTTAAATATTCCATATCCACAATAATGTATCCATGCTCCCCGGCTAAGGTAGGCCTACAATGCAAAAGGTCTATGCCCGATTTCGCAAAAGGGACAACTTCTATAGCGGGATGGAGCAAATATGGATGGGTGCACTTCTTAGTGGTAAACATTTGGCATGGTGGGATTTTATTGACGGGTTTCAATACAGTATTTGGAAATCAAGGGCCAGAAATAACCTACACACAATATCTTATGGGTAGTAGCCAACCCAGAGAGATGACCGCCACAAGCTCTAGAGTGACAATCACTCAAGACGATTTTAGCTTCTTCATGTGTAAAACAACATCACAATATAGAATAAATGCCACAACAGTATAAGGTATAATTCAAAATGAGATAGTATTTATCCTGGTGATGATTGCGATGATGCTCATTGCGAGTGTCAACGGCCTGATATGGAAGATTTTGGAGATAAAGAATAATGTCTCCATACCATGGATCAATCATACTAATGAGAAACAACGATTCATCAGGAAATGAATCGATGGGATCTATTTCCTCCATAGTACGGGGAAGGTCACATATAAGCTCAACAAAAACAAGGGACTTCTTGGAAGTTGTTTTTGCAAATTCCAACTCAAATTCTTGGAGGATAACGATCCATCATGAGTATTTTCCCCCAAGTACCTGACATGTCAAAAAATAGTACATGGGGTTAGAGTCAACATAAACAGTCGTAGTGAAAAGAAAGATATAGTGATAGAACTTCTGGACCACGATGACCATGGGAAAAGTTATTTTCTCCTCATGTGAGTATTGGGTTTCAGAGTCTAAAGACTCTTACTAGCATAGTATATCACATGTTCTTGGTCGTTTTCGTCTGTTTGAACTAGGACCATGCCTATAGTTGACAAGGATGAAACCACGTAGAAGGAATAATCCTTAGTGTAATCAGGTGGTTCCGACACAAGTGCATGGGTAAGAGCATATTTGAGATTGTCAAATGTGCACTATGTGAAGACATCCCAAAGAAAAGGTGTATCCTTTTTAAGCAGCCGCATGAAACCATGTGTCCTTTATGCATAGTTGTAGACAAAATGACGTAAAATTTTTTCCTTCAATTGCAAACTTTAGACTTCTATTACATTAGTGGGAGTGGGTAGAGCCAGGATGGCTTCGATATTCAAAAGATCAATATGGATTCCATCCTTAAACAAGATGAAACCAAGAATTCGGCCAGTTTCGACATAGAAAACACATTTGTGTGAATCCAAACGAATACTGAAATGATGGCTATTGCTTTTTGTGGATGTACCTGGCATAATTTTTGGCAAACCAGCTTGGCACCACGGTAGGTTTTGATCTCATGAAAAACAATGGAGGGATCAATCCCTGGAATTTATTCGTATGTCAAAGTAAAGAGGTCTCAAAATTACTTGAATAAGGTCATATATAACTGAACCTCTGAAGGTGAATAGTTTTGGCCTATTTGAATATCCTCCAAAACACTAGGTTTCCCTGATATATCTACAAGCATATTTTTTTTAATGTTGCATAGATTTCCCTTTGACTCGACATCATGAGTGAAAATTGGAGAGTGAGGATCCGTGATTACATCAGATGAAACCACTGATGTGAAGTGCTCTTTTACCATGGGAGAAGGAAATAAGATCAATGATGATGATCTCTCCAAGGCATATCTCCTAGGGATAGAACTTGCATAATGAATTCATCAGTAGGAAGTGTATGAAAAAGATAATCTATAGATGTGGGGGGTTGTCTAGCCAATATGGTAGGTGATAAAAATCATCGGCCACCAAAAATTGATCGTTGATGGTAGGGTCACTGGTGGGTTGTATTGCATTGTATACTTCTTCAAAAGGACTAAGTGATGTTGATTCAACAATCGTTTTTCTTTGTCTATGATAGAGGTAGAAATCATATTGATGGATGCAGTCTATGAAGCAAGAACTCAAAAATATTAATCACAAAATTAAAAACATTATCATACAAATAAAAAACTTAATAATAATCAAACAAATAAAAAACATTGACACAAACAAATTGGAAAAAAAACATTAACATAATAAAAAAATTAAAGCTTCAAGTTTTACCAGGGAGACAACCCTACGACCAACCATACCCATAATAAAAAAAAATATTAATAAAAACAATTGGCAATATTATATCTGTCAAATCTTCCAAGAAGCTTATCCTGACGGTAGACCTGCTTTAGGGTTTGAAATTGTCGAGAAAATAAAAACTTCTACTGCAAGTATCTTCCCATAAAAATAAATAACCTCAACTGTGGGGAAAACATGTCTAATTTAATTTTAACCCTCCATTGAAGGGATACACTTCAGAAGATATACATTCATGGATAAAGATAGCTCATAGGTGAGTGAATTTATTTTTCTGAAAGATATGTAGGGATAACAAAATAATTCCACGCTTTAGCAATATAAAACACCATCTAAAAAAACAACCTCATGTGTTCTCTAAACTAAGACTTTCAATAATACAAAGTGAAATAAAATGAACCCAAAAAGAATTAAACAACCAATTACACCAAAGGTATAACAATCAGGTGATGCTCTCCATGACAATATGCATAAACTTCTAGATCAACATAGAAGTAGGTATTGCTGTCAAAGCCTAGATGGCATATGAACGTGCCAGAGAAAAATAGGACAAAAATTTAACAGACTCATAAAGGAACAGACATAAACCACACATGAACCGAAAAAAACCATTGTGGTAAGTGTGGTCATTGTAGATCTAAATGAAGGACCATTGAGAATACTGGAGAGAGATCTCAACTTTGTCATAGCACCAAAAATGATCCCTCTAGAATACCTAATCTACAATGTTGAAGACACCATAAAAAACCTACTTGATAACAGTGATGAATACATTCGACAAGAATGTTCCATTATTCTAAAAAAGCTAAACTTCCAAAGATAAATATAACAATGGAAGAAAATGATGCTCTAAAAACGTTGGGAAAAAGAGAAGACATTATCATTCTCAAATTGGACAAATGAAACACGACCGTTGTGATGAATAAGGAGGAATATGATCAAAAAATGAGGGACCATTTTGCATGTAGAAGCTATACAAAAATTAAAAAATACCCAATGAACAAGGTCATGAATATGGTAGTGAAAGCCATAAAGAAATTGTCCTTGGATTATCACACAAAAAAGAGGCTCATACCAAGGATCTCAATGATTCCTCGCATCTATGGCTTTCCCAAAATTCACAAGCAAGAAACCCCTCTATAGACTATTGTTATTAAAATAGGGCCATCGGCCTATAACCTAGCGAAATACTTGGCTAAAAAACTTAAACCTATTGCAGGAAACACTTTCTCCTATGTAAAGTACTCAACACATCCACTAAAAATGATGAAGGAATGGAAAATTGAGGAAAATGACATACTGACAATCTTTGATGTAATATCTCTCTACACAAAGATACCAAATAATGAAGCCATAAAGGTCATCAATGATATAGTAAACAACGATGAAACCACGAAACTTGTCAAAATATGTCTCAAGTCTACATTCTTTAGTTTTAGAGGGTAAATCTATGAGGAAAAACAGGGAGTGGAAATGGGCTCACCACTCTCACCAATTGTTTCCAACATTTTTATGGAAAAATTGGAAAAATATGCAATATATTGCTTCCCCCGAAAACCAAAATGGTGGCTACAATTCAGGGATGATTTATACAGCAATTGGCCACACGGAGAAGAATATTTAATTGACTTCACCAACCACCTCAATAGGCAGTCCGACAATATAAAATTCGCCAGGGAAAAAGAAGAGAAAGGTTGTCGTCCATTCCTATATGTCCTCAAAATGAGAAAGAGGGATGGATTCCTTGGACACCAAGTATATAGAATACAAACACATAATAAGAGATGTCTTCATGCATAATCTTACTTCCATCCTGCCCAAAAAATCGACATAATTAATAACTCTAAAGTGGCCTGGGCCATAAGAATTGCCGATAAAGACCACATGCAACACGAAATCAACCACCTCACGAAAGTATTCATAAACAATGGGTATAAGGACAAACAAATTATAGAAACCATTTAAAAAGACACCAAAAAAGAACATAGCAACAATAGGAAAAACTAGAAAGAAACCAAAAACATTGACACACCCTTAGCAATTCTCCCCTACATCTATGGCACAGCCAATAGGGTCGTTAACATTCTTAGAAAAAGAAGCATTAAACTCACATTCTTTCCTCCTAACTCCGTTAGGAACATGCTAGAATCTGCAAAAAGGACCTATTGAGAAAAAAATACTCGAATGAGTCTATAACATTCCTTGCTCATGCACTAAGGTCTACATCGGTGAGACTGGTCACTCAATTATGACTAGATTAAAGGAACATGGTGTTGATATACACCATTGAAGAGTTAAGAGTTGTGTCATCGTCGAACACTCATGTAATGCCAAACACCATATATTCCTAGAAAAATAAGAGGTGCTTGCAATTGTCCCTCGCCACTTCAAACAGAATATATGAGAAGCACTAGAAATAAAAAAATACCCTATCAACATCAACCCGGATGATGACCTAAAATTAAACAACTCTTGGAATGAGTCATTGCGATCCTTAAAAACAAAATAAAAAACAACAAACAAGACTTAATCAACTAAAAACATCAACGTACAACTAGAACCACACCAATGAGCATCAATCCATTATTAAACCACTAATTCAATTAAATCATCACACGAATGTTAAAATTAACATACAATTAAAAAATATTAACTAGGTAAAAACATCACCATTAATTAAAAAATAACAACATTTTAAATATATTATTGAACATCAACATTAATCCAAAAATTAAAAAAAACATTATATTAGTAAACACTGAGCACTAACATATGAACTTTAACTTCAACATTAAATCCAACAACTCAAAATTATTAATAAAAAAATTAAAAATATTAAGAAAAAATTAAAAAAAATTATAATAATCAAACAATTAAAAAACATTAACATAAACAAATTAAATAAAAAGCATTAACATAAAAAAAACATTTACAAAAACATTAAAAAATCAAACCTTACCAAGCCGACAACCTTACGACAAACCCTACCCATAACAAAAAAAAACTGTATATTGATAAAAACAATTGACGAGCTTATATACATGAAAGCTTCCAAGAATATTGTCCTCACCATAGACCTGCTTTATGGTCTAAAAGTGTCGAGAAAATAAATACTTCTATCGCGGGTCTCCTCCCTTAAAAAAAAATGTGTGACTTCACGTGGTGGTGACAAAATCCCTCACTATGCATGTGAGCAAACACTCTCAAAATTTGGAAGCAAAATTTGCATACCTCATGCTTTAAAAACACAAAGACTCTAAAGATCTTTAGGATATCACCTTCCATAAACTCAAGTACCAAGTAAAAGGTGGTTCCTTCCAATATGACATCGTCCACGCAAAGTATGTTCTTGCGAGGATGCAATTTCTGTAAGCATTCCACCTATGCAAGATTGAAACAATATTTATATGTAGAGAAGCATTTTTTCATGCTCTTGATTTCACAAACTATTCATGTCTACTTCTCGTCTTCCCTCCAAAAGGATCCCTCGGCTCCTTTTCCGAACTTCTTTAAAAAATTGTAACCTTCCATAGCTCTTTCAAATTCACTTACAATCATCTAGTGAGCTTGATCTCGGGTTGGGTCTTGAATCACAATTTGTTTCCATCATACTACATATATCCACGCTTCACCAAATAAACAAATCAACAATGTGTTGTTTTCCTTAAAAAAAACTCCTTTCTTGTATGTTCCTTTTCCCTCAAAATTGCTTTTCTCCTACCCCTTTTGGATCCCAAAGTAATGAGGGGACCACATGTTCCCTTTTTTATTATTCCTTTTCTTTGAAAATTGTTAGTTTCCTACCTCTTTTGGATATCAAAGTAATGGAATATTCATTTTTTCCTAGCACCCTTCTTCAAACTTCTCTTCAACACCATTTATAAATTATATCCCCAAGAACAACCCATTTATTCCACTAGATCTTCTTTACCCCTCAATGAATAAACACCCATGTCCACATCATCATATATATATTTAGACCAACCTATTTCAATTTCATAGAAATAGCCAACCCTAAATTCATTTGTGATGAAACCTCCATTAACTGAATCATGAAGATATAAAGAGTTACTCAATCATAGAGAGATAAAGAGGATGCTTACAATATGATAAGCATGCCATAGAAAAGAGAAAGGCCCCATTAGTTGATTCTTGATTCATATATTAGTGATTGGAAGAGAACAACCACTACTTAACATCCTCAATAAAATTTTAACAAGTATACTAGGTTACGGCTCTCGCCTTAATTTTTAACAGATATTTGAGGTTGCATTGCAATTGGCAGGGTCTCTTCATGTGTCCATTTGCTAGTGTCTCACACCAGGTCAAATGGATCTCTACCAAAATTGTAATCTTTATCTTCGTCTTTGTAATATCCCCCTTATATTCCCTAATTATTTTTGTAATAGTCTAATGTAATTGTAATTGTTTACCGGTGAGGAGCTCAAGGCCAAGGCCCCACCAGTAAAACCTTAGTAGGTATCCGATTAATTCCCTAATCTGTGGAGTTAGGAAAACAAAAGTACATTGGTCCAAGTTAAACGATTCAAAACTAATCTTCTAGGGAAGGGTAAACAATAAAGGAAAAACATGGAGGTCGAATGATGGTAACTAGGTATCATCATGATATCAACAAGGGAACAAGCCACCTTTGAACTTAAGACGATTATAAGATGTCTCACATGCGTAACTAGCAATTTACTTAATTGGGGACATGTGGACCTAGGCCTCGATCATGGAGGAGTTATTGCAGAAAAGAGACTTTGAACTACAACCTATACAAATAGATCATAAAAGTGGGAATATAAAACCTCATACCCAATAAGGTTTCTTCCACCTCGCATTAGCCGGAGGCATTGGAGGAAGAAGACATAGCTGTTATGCTTAAAGAGTATATATATATCATGGTAGAATATNTACCAATGAAGAAATTATACACATATTACATTTATGTTTTGGAATATCCAAACTAAATGTCATGTGTTAAGTGTATAAATACATTTATACCTAATCCCCATAAAACCACCTAACCATAGAAATGGAGTATTAGGCTTACCCTTTAAGTCAAGCTTGGACCGTCACCTTTTAGTAGTAAATATTTGGAAGCATAGATTAAGGAGGCATTATTATGTTGGCATTGACTATTGAAGCATAGATCACAAGAGCGTTAAAAATTTTGGTTTAAACTGCTGAGCAACATAAGTTACGGAGGCATTAAAAATGCCTGACTCACAGTGGCCGGTGATGGAGGCGTTACTGGAATTTATGATCACTAATTCCTAGAGACGTTAGAAGTTACCTAGTATTATATTAGTATGGGTTGAGAGAGTTGGTGGGGGGGAAGAAATCTCTGTGCTACCAATTGGCAATGATCTTCAAGTTTTTAAAAGGAAATATCCCTGCAATTGATAGGGAGAGTGATCTATGTGTTTAGGAAAGGAATGAACTATATGCAGTGATTGATCTCGGTGTTTGGAAACAAAAAGGTGGAATTTCAATTTTGTTGTTAATCAAGGAACCCTCGCGCTTCAAGAGATATTCTGTATGCGACCTTCCTCTGCTTGATCTACAGAGGTATAACTCAAGATCGCCTTCTATGTGTTCTTGACGAATAGATGGCCCTGTGTATATTTTACCTCTCTGCGTGTTAGAGTTGTTAGATCCCTGCGTAGTTTAGGTCTGACAGGCGCGTTGGAGCCTCATCAATTTACTTTCTCCCTTACTTTCTCGCTCACATAGAATCCGTGGAGTTTATTAGTCGAGGAGCATGGAGTTGCTCCTCGAGCTCCTCCCTTAATGGTAACCAACGATAATAGGGTTACTCTCAGCAATAGAAATAAAAACTCAAATAGTGACCTGCCGGTTTCAATGCTGGAGGGAGAAATTTTTATCCATAAAAAAATGCTTCTATTTGATTGGAATATGTTCTATATTGGATTAGATCAGTCACCCTAGAAATTCCTAACATACCCTTGTTACTAAACCCAAAAGAGGAGAGAATCTCGTTTGTTATCAGCTTGTGCTAGAATGGGATCCATGGTTTCCCATACAGTATGATTCAAATTACATCTGAAAAATGCCTACAGAAATCCTTGTTCAAATTAATCGTGTCAGTATCCCTATTGTTCTCGGGTTTGCATATCATTTAGCAGAAGCAAAAACCCGATGACAATGTTTTGCAAAAATTACCATTTCCATATTTGGTTGATGCATGTTCAGATCTATTTTTGGGTTGGTAAGTGGCCCTTTGTTGGTAAATTACCTTTAGCGTGGATGCCACAACTGAGAGATGCCTTCTTTGTAAAAATCGCATGTAGCATGCACCTGTCGCCTTCAGGCTTGCAGCCTGCAAATAAGGATTTAAGGCTAATAATTACACACATGGTGCTAGCCTATTAATTTTCATGGAATTCCATTTTTGAATGTCTCTCACTCTAGTAAATGAGTAGCTCATATCATACCTATAGTGCTTAAATTTTAATATTTTTCTCGTGAGATTGGAATGATCTGCAAGTTGGGTAGAGTTATTACTATTGGCCACAAAACTGCATCAGGATTCTTTCCAAGTAGATCTGGGTGTGTTGTATTTCTCAACTGCTCTTGATGCTTATATTGGCAGGCCTTAGATTCCATAGACTGTAAATGTAGAGAAAATGTTTTGAGATTATTGCTACAAGGAAAATTCCAACCTGTTAGAGAGACTGAATTTTTGTCCATAATTCAAATAGCCTAAACAACGCTAACATAATGAAATTATCTCAAACAACCTTTTAGCTATGGAATATTTCAGTAACGTCCAAGAATTAGTAAAGATAGCTGAATGGCCCCGGAACAAACTCATAAATTCATTATGATGGCCTGAAACAACTAGTAATTGACTAACATGAAGTATAAAGGTTTTGGAGGGAATGTCCTATTGTGACAACAGAGTCATGATGTAGGTTGTACACCTTGATCGGTGAATTTTCATGAATAAAGAGGTAAGCCTAACTTTTGGTGGATGTAGCCTCGTGGATGAGGTGAACCACGTACTCTGGTGTCTATTTCATGTTTGCGCCTCATGATGTTTTATTGGTGTCCTGTGTGTTGTGTCTAAATGTTTTATTTTCTTCATGTTATTTGTGTACATATGATCATGTTCTACAAATGGACTATAGTACTGTAAAAGATAATCAAAGAATGTTATGGTTATCATAATGTTTTATTGTATGCATAGTAAGTCATTTTTAGGGCACCATGATGATGCAATGCTTGTGCTTATGAGTATTATCTTGGGGAGTTTACATTAAAGAAAAATTGTTGAATGATCGTTTTTACAATGCACGTGGTTTTGACATTATCGAATTATGATTGGACATGTTTTATATGAAGTGCCATGAAAATCTGCCAGGATTAGCTCATTTTGTAGCAACAACTAAACAAAACGTTTACCCTTTTTCACACATAACAACATTGAGGTACAAGGGGTATGTTATAGTCTTCGTCTCCATGTGAACTCTGAACTCTTGGCCGCATTTTTAAACTAGGGAAATTTTTATATATAAGGCTTGAAAACATTTGTGGAGTCGTTACCTAGTTCTATAGTGTTTACATTGAAATGCATTTGGAGTTTTATTAAATCTAACATCTAATGCACTTGGTATTTAGGTAGTTTATTACGTTATTTAAATGGTCTTTTGGTTGTACGAATAAAGTGAAAAATATGTGTAATTGTATAATAACATTGTGTAGAATTTGTAATTTTAGTTGTTTTAATTAATTAAAAAATATATGTATTTCATTTTAAATTAGATCTAATTATTATTGAATTTACAAAATAAATATAATAAAATTGGCGTTTTAGATTTGCAAATAATCTTTAAAACAAAATAAGTTATATAAATGAAAGAAATCATGTAAAAAAGATGACAAGAAAGCAAATACTATAAACAGTTAAAATGAATTGAAAAATGAAATTAGAAATTACAAAGATAAAAGTAAACTTAAAATGAATTCTAAAAAATGAAGAATGAAATAAACTTAAAACATTGTTAAAGAATGAAATCCACGTAATCTTAAAACTTTATATGTTTAAGTATTGCAAGTTCATTCTGCACACACTGATGTTCAGTCTTCGAGTTGCAGCTTTAGGGTTTGTCATCCAAAAAGTAAAGTAAGATATACTTGGTTTTTAATAAATATTAAAAAAAATTATACGTAAAAAGTAAAAGAAAAATGTAGAAATAATTGGAAAAGTTTAACATGATTCACAGAAATTTCATAAATAATTTTATTCTGCTGTAATTACCGAAAAAGTATATAATACTTTCACGAGATTCTGAAAAATTTTTACACACATTATCAGAAAGCTTCTAGTCATGATAAGTATCGTTGGCAATGGCTTCGGAATGAGATGCTGGGAAGGTGGAGTGATGTGGCGAGAAAGGTTCTGGTCATGATCAGTATCGTTGGCAAAGGCTTCTGAGGGAGATGCGGGGAAGGTGGAATCATGTAGCAAGAGGAGAGGTGATGGCAGAATGTTAAGATACGGATGGAAGTGGAAGAAAGGATGGTGCATTGCATCTTTAGCTCGGGGTCTTCGCTTGGGATCCCACGACAACAAACTATTTATGAAATAAATGGCCACCACACTTGCTCCCGGCAGCGAAGAACACAATTCCTTAGAAGAATCAACTTTCATATACTCTTCTGGAAACCTGTAATCCATAGAGGCAGCAAG
>LPNX010483851.1:0-27689 GCA_001517045.1 Pseudotsuga menziesii
ATATATATATATATATATATATATATATATTATTTCTAAATTTTATATTATAATATTGCCATCCCCAACCTGCCGTACCCTCAAAAATTGGGGGTGCGCTCTAGCCGTCCCGGAAACTCGTCCCCGCGTCCCCTGTGTCCCCCCGTCCCCGAGGCCAGTGCAACATAGGGGTGAAGAATAGCATCATTTGGTTGAAAGGATAGCAATTGCTAGGAGGGATTTAGTGAGGTGGGATTTTTCTTTATCTGGATGTTGGTGGTGGGATTGGGCATGAAGGTATCTATCAGTATGAATATTTTTGTAGTAAACTTGATGAAACAAGGATCAATCTGGCTGGCAGATGACCAAAAAGTCTAGAAAAAGAAAAATTTTCTTGTTGGACTTCCATGGTGATTTGAATATGAAAAAAAATACTATTAAGGTGATTGAGAAAATTACGAAGAGAGTAGTGGCCATGACAGTAAATGAGAATTTCCTTTAGAACATAAGGTCTTCCTTTTATATGATAATTTGAAGTAAAAGATAGTGAAAACTTTATTGTTTTTAGCACCGAGGTTGTGAAGAACGTTCAACTGTTTTCTGGACTTAATGCTGCATTTTATTTTTTGATGTATATATAAAGGGACTGTCTATATGTCAGTAGGATCACTGAGTGAGCCTAAATTTTGAAAATTTTAAGATGATTTGCAGATGTATAACAAACTGTGCTTAAGCTACCGGCAGCTGGCTAGTTATGGTATTTCCATTTTTGTTGTGTCATGTACACTTGCAGAAAGTAACTTCACTTTTTTCTCCATGAAACAAAAGAGTTCCGAATTTTTCTTTAGGAAAATTAATAAAATAAAGACCAAAGCAGAACACCAATCTGAAATAGGGAACACAGAAGGAAGTGAAGTATATTGCAGAATACATACGAGAGGCCAATACAATCAAATAAAAAAGGAGTGAAAACCAGAAAAAAAACCATAAAATAAAGTTGCTTTCCTAATGTACAAAGGCACGGGTATCTCTGATTTTGCATCGCCCTTAACAGGTAAAAATAAAACAAAAAATAATAAGTGAATCAAAACTAGATTAATGACAAAAGAATACACTAATAAATGCCAAAGAAAGTGGGCCTCGTGGATTTCAAATTTATACAATGAAAGTAAAACCCAAATAAAATGCATGGAACAGATCATTTGAAAAAAAGGCCCAAAAGGTTTTCATCTGTTTATGTTGAAGGGACGTTCTGCCTTGCATTTTAAATCCAAAATGAATTTAAACAGAGACTGGCAATGCCTATTAATGGATAGGTTTAAAGGAAACAAAGAGACAGAAAACATATATATAACACTATTGAACTTTGGTTTGCATTTATAAGCACAGCGAAAATTCACTAAAAACACTGCTAGATCACAAAGAGGCGAAAATTCACTAAAAGCACTGCATGATCACAAAGAGGATAGACGATTTTTCTTTTCTTTTAATTTTTTAAGACCATGGGATCTTGAACTTAATCATGTTGGCCTGCTCCATTTCTTGGCTAGTCTTGATATTGGATTGCATAGACAAGAAGAGGCCAGCCTAAAGAAAACAAACTTACTTGATTTTACTCTGTAATTCTTCCATGCCACTCGTGTATGGTGCCTTCATCACAGGATGTATTTTATGTTCGACACGGGAGTACGCCTGCACTTCAAAGCCCATAAAATTAGCGGACGCAATACAATCTCATATATACCATAATATGAATAAAAAAACAATACGAAGCAGTGAACACCTGTGAAATGGACAGGATCATGAACAATGCCAGACACCCAGCTGGGAATGCCATCTTCTTGACAGAATCTTGAGTCCTTAGTCTGTGCAAAATCTGAAATGCTCTCAATTTATAAAACCTTTACAAAACCTAGATGCATGAACAGCAATTAACACTAATACCCATCCTCAAATGCATTAAACCCAAATCACCAGAAAATTTTCAACTCCTATTACCCTAAAAAAACAAAGTTCAAAGTCAAACCCTGCTTTTGTATAAAGCCCAACATAACAGTAACTACAAGAGCCCCTCAACGCAATACAGTGTGTAAGTCCCAAAATTCAGAAGTTCTTCCAGCACTCAGTGACAGAACCTAACTTCCCATCCACACAACCCAATGCACAAAAATCATAAATTTAAAAAACCCTTACCAGCGTTGAAGATGCATAAATCGCCAAATACAAAAAGCTCTTACCCCTCACACAAAGGAACCTTCTCCAGCGCAATAAACGTTTCAACAAACAATTGGAAGCTGCAAAGCTGATTCCTTCGCCCAATTAAAATAATCTAATTATACATTTATATCAATTCACATGGGTTTTCCTGGCCAGTTGCAGTACCCAAATACTGATGGTTTGGCTTTTTCGATATGGATGTGAAGTTTTTCAATTACTAATCAAAACGATCCGGGTCCGAATATGACGAGGGTGTATCTATCTTTTTATATATAAATATTTTTTTTTTTTCTTGATCGTGAGAAACTAACTGGCCAACTCAGCCATCGCGTAGCTAACCATAAGGTTTACTAAACCCCACAGAGACTAAATGAGCTATATATATATATATATTCTCTTTTATATATATATTAAAAAAATTTCACTCTAAAAATTGTCAAATTATTATATAAACGGTATAAAATCCTTGGAAATTAAAATATTTTTGAAAAATATCGCAAATCATCTCTGACCATAAGATTTAAACATAAGACCTCATGAAGACTAAACCCCACATAGACCACATAAACTATAGATATCACCAATAGCAACAATTCGTCTTCAAATAAGCATATGATCTATTTGATTTTATGAGACTTGAATCTTAACTATATATTCTATCTAGAACTCCAAGCTAAAACCACATTTTCAAATTTCATTCACACGTTGTCCGGCACCATTACAATGTTTCGGTGAAAGTTGATCTTTGACATAGCGACAAAATCCAGATCAACTCAAACATGTCAGTGTGAAAAGCATTATACAATCACCACGGAATTTATTTTCAGTTGAATTTTGTTCATCATACAAGCTATAAAATATATCGAAAATAAAATGATTTGTATTATTCTAACTAAATTATTTAATATTTTACATTACAATATAGTTAAATTATTTGATATTTAAATTGTTTTTTATTGCTGTAATTAGTTTTATGAGGTATATATTTGTCATTTTAAAAAAAAAATATTAGTAAAACTTTAAAGTTGAATTTGATGCTAAAGGTTAGACTTTATAGTTATGAGGTTTTCTACATGGTGTCTAGGTGATTCAAATGACTTTTATATTTACTAACTTTAGTTATGAAGTAATGTGACTTTTATTAATTTGTGAAAGAAAATGTTTTTTTATTCATTAAGTGAAATTTGACTCAAATGAAGAGACAAAATCACTTGGAAATGAAGAGATAAAGTCATTTCTCATTTAATAAAATGAGATTTATGAGAGTTTAGACACACACATTTGAATGAGAGAGATCTTGAATAGCTGGAGAGAAAAAAATTGGATAGTCGTTGGTATTAAGTTATTACTGAGAAGGGGGGTGAATCAGTAATTGTGCATATATGTACAAATTATGTAGATTTTCCTAGATTTAGAAACAATCACAACAATAAATAGAAATAATGCACAAATGCTTGAGACCAAATGTATATCTATAAATATGTATGAATATGAATAGTTACATCAATGGAAGATTACAGTTCCAATCATGAGCATCCACTCATTTCAGATGTTAACTTGATTTCAAGTACAACTTGCGGTCTACTGGCACCAACCTGCAACAACTTATATTTGTGTAAGCTTCAACTCATGATCTTCAGGCATCGACCTGAACAGGTATCCGTCTAGTTGCGCAAACTGCGACTTGCGGCTTTAAGCTTCGATTTATAGAAGCACTGCACTCTCCAGGTGTAGAAGTTACAACTTCCTTTCGTTCTCCAGCACCCATTGGGACAAGATTATGATCCCCTGAATTTTATCTGCACCCATAGAAAGTGTGTTGCCTCACCCTGATTGTATTTTCCAGCTCCTACTAGAAGGAGGCTACGACCCCATGCTCCTTGCCTCGTCTAGCCTACTTGATATGAAATATGATTGTATGGTAAGTAGAGAAATATATTTCCTTCAAGTTCCACAACTGCTGAATTCTTCTTATCTACGTCAGACAGTTTCCCAAAATATAAATAGATTGTAATCAACATCTTCCTTTTCAAATTCCGCAATTGCCGTAATCCTTGATTTGCATCTTTGTATCTGCATTAGACATTTGCCCAAAATATAAACAAACTATAATCTGCGTCTTCCTCTTCAAATTCCACAACTGCCGCAATCCTTGATCTGTGTTAGATAGTTGCCCAGAATATAAACACATTGTGATCTGTGTCTGACTGATTGCGTCTGTGTCAGATCATTCTTCAAAATACGATGTGCGAAGATAACTGTGATCAGCTCAGTTATACTTCTTTTTCTTCGAATCGCAACTCACTGAACAAAATCATTTACACATCTAGACTATGGGTATCCTATCATCTAGTGCTACTCATATCACGCTGCGGCTCTGCTACAAAAAGATATTAATATGCAATCAAAGAGCCATTTATACCCTGAAAAACAGACTTTGAAGCTTGTCAAACAATTAGATCTTCATTCTTCACAAGCTTACTTCAACACATCCATCTCTTGCTTATTTATAACCTTCTTGACTCAAGATATGTGTCCACTTGGTGAAGTTCGTTTACTTCGGATATCATCTTGCTGAATTGTGTCTTCGATAAGTTAATGTTTACATTGATGTGCCACTTTTGCAATTCATCTTTGTAGTTTAAGACGCAAAAATACCAATACTCTTGTGGGAATTTTGCACACATTTGTTGCTAAACAAATATTTTTACTGAATTCTTTGTGGGACTATCACACACACAATTTTCTTGATTTACAAGTCTCATAATTAGTATCTGTGCATCTGTGTTATTTTCAATTATTATTTTATGTGCACAAATGCGACCAATGTCATGATGGTCTTTTAACCTCTTGATCTTTGTCATCTTTTGACTTATGGCCCATCTTTGATCCATCTTGTCCATCTTTGATCTTTGACACCATATATTCAACATGTTCATATTTGATCTTTGACACTCTACATTCACCTTGTTCATCTTTGACCTTTGACATCAATGACAACATATATTCAACAACATTCCCCTTCATCATTGATGTCAACACAATCAGGCTCCCCTTATCATTGGGATCTTCTTCATTTTTCAACTTCTCTCCTTCTTCCAGCTTCACTCATGTCATCCTTCTTTCATCTTCTCTCCCCCTTTGACATCAATGGAAAAGGGACCTTCTGCATTCCTGTCTCCCACTGGCTTTGTGCTTTCCAAGTTGCAGATAAATATGTCTATGTGTCACCTGTAGTGAACTAAATTCTTTTTGTCTTATTTGATTTAATGGATTCTGTGAGCTGTCTTGTTTTGGACTGTGAATAAGAGGTGTTTTAATTCATGCAATAAATTCACACATATTTCCATCCTTTCACGTTCCTTAACAAGTTGATGTGCCCAATGTGCTGTCCATGTGATGTGTTCATACTATCACCTTTATTCCAACATCATTCTTCTGAATCACCTTTTGTCCTATGCATTAAATTTTAACTTAACTTGCTATGCCTTGGGTTGCACAATGCACGAATTCTCCAGATTTGATGCCCCTTAAATTTATGTTCTAGTGCGTTATCGACTTCCTCCTTGTTCTATATATTTGCGGCATTTTTCGTTATGTTCACCACCCAGGTTCTTACTTTGTCAAGCTTGTCCTATTATTTGTGTCTTGCTTTTCTATTTTTCATCATAATGGCCTATTTCTAGCATCATAATAGTTCTCTTAACAGTCTACGCACAATTGTTCACATTCAGCAAGCAAACCTTGGGACAACTACAGATGGACATCAAAATTTGGTAGAATCAAGTGACAGAGTCTAATTTCTTGTCGTGGTGCCAATAGTTCTATGTCAACCAGAATACTTCAGAGACACTATCCAGTTTGAGTACGTAGGTGGAAATTCTGGAACAACAACAACAACACACATTTGATCTTTTTAGTCATCTTGGGGTTGATCCCTATCCATCAACTTCAACACTGGATCTTCTTCCCCTGTTGCAGTCGTCTAAACTTGCAGAGCCAGTTCCAATGGACTTGAATCTGCATCTTTCACCTTTGTCTTTCGGTTGTGTCGAAGATGTTGACCTTGAACCACATCTAGGAGATACATTTTCCGTCATCTTCAGTTTTGATTCAAAATTTTTGTCTTTAGCGCCCAATTTGTGGCCTGATGTAATGAGAGCTTCGAAGCTCCATAATTTTGCAACCATAAATTTTTAATATAATACATAAGCTTTCATTTTTGCATAATCATGGTGTATTACTTATATATTTTCTTTCTATTGATTTATGTATGGACAATAATAACAACAACACATTTCATGCTAAAAATAACAATCCTTCAACTAAACTTTAATGAGTGTCTACTTACTCTATCAATCCTTGAGTGTTTGAATATACATGTTTTTTACTCAAGGATTCTTCATAATCCTTTCGGATTAGTGTGAGAAGAAATTACTTGACATCATTATTGCACACTTGATGTTTTCATCTTTTGCATGCTCCTGAGATGTCCTTCTTATCCATATCTTCTTGGTATTTCCTTTTTGCGCACTTCCATCATGCTTTTGAGACTCGTTTTCTTTTAAAACATTCTCACGTGTATCTGTTCTTTGTTCCTGAGTCGAACAATTTTCAGTAGCTTTATGCCAACCCGATTTGCTTTGTTGTTGCTTTTTCATAAAACATTGAGAGGACTTGTGGCCATACTTATCACACACATAGCATTTTATAGAGTGACAATATCTTGCTAGATGTCCAACAAAATTATATCTCCAACATCTGACCATATTGTTGCATTTGAGAGTTTTCGCATACCTGGGTTTCTCATTTCCTGTAGGTAGTTCAGATTTTCTACGAAAAGTATCTCAATGGTTGAGGCTAGGTAATTCTTTGTCGCAAAAACCAATACTCGTCTTATCATTTGGAGACCATTGATTGCTTAGTATTTCCTCTTGGACAACTAAGTTGTTGTTGAACTTGTGTTAAGTATCTGCGTTAATACTTACTTCAACCTTTCCCTGAATTGCATCTAATTCTTTTAGCTCAATCTATTTGTCCAATAGTTCATTTACCATTTCTAACTCCCTCCAAGACTTTTCAGGTGCAAATTGGTTTTCTCATAATTCCTTGATTTTTCCGTTTGTGTAGTGCAATTCTTCTTCTTTGATTTTCAATTGATCCTTCAAGTATTCATACATATCTCTATTCCAATTGATCAATTTTTATGCTGCTTCAAGTTTATCTTTCAACGCTTTATTTTATTTTCTTGAATTCTTCAATTCATACAAAGCACTAATTAATTCACCTTCCCAATCAACACCAAGACTATCTTCATCTTCAGACTTTGGAATTTCTTTAGAGAGATTGAATTTATCAAGCTTTGATGCAATTTGAGTGATTTCCTCCATATAGTTTTTGTTATCAACCATTTTCTCCATCTTGAAGACTTCTTTCAAGCCTCTTTATTTCTTTTCCTCAGATTTTGGATATGGTAGATAAATTTCTTTGTACATCCATTCTTTCTCTACTTTGGATATGCTTGCAGGAGCTCTTTTGGTTGAATATTTCCCTTCTGATGCATTCTCATCCTGAATTAGGGCCATAAATAATACATCTCTTGGGTTGTCACTTTCTTCTTCGTCTCAAGAGTTGTTCTCTTTGATATACAAGCTTTTCTTTTGCTTCTATAATTTTTTCTTGTTTGTGTCCTTGTTCTATTGATGCTTTTCTTTTCATTCTCGATGCTCTAACTCTTCCTCACTTTCGCTTTCTCAATTTTCTTCATATGTGCATTTGGAAGAAAAATGTCCAATTCTTCAACATTTAAAACACATAAAAGACAATTTTCCTTGGTACTTACCTTTTCCTCTCTTTGGTCTTCTTACAAACTTGGCCTCTTCTTCATCTAAAAGGTCAATTGTATTTCTGCATTTATTTCTGCTAGATTTAGGCTTTCATGTTGCTTTGAACGCAACTACCTTTTTAGATCTATTCTCGGGTTCAGTTCTCATTTCATATGTTGTAATTATTCTATTTAACTCATCCTTAGTTAGATCGTCCAAATCACTTATGTCTTCAAGAGCTGACACTTTTGGATTGAAGCATGTGGAAATATTTCTCATGACTTTTTGCACAACAACCTTCTCTTTAACAGTATCCCCAAGCCTTGTTATGGAGTTCACTATTGCAGAGGACTAAACTCTGAATTTCATGATTGAAAGGAAAATAATATTTTATTGATATGATGATATTAAATTACAAATAGCTTTCCTTATATATGGCATGAGCGATACAATGTGAAAGGTTACATCCTTTCTAGGCTAAAACTAATAACTAATGATTAATACTTTAATAATAATTTCCATAACATTGCTGCCCCCTTTAAAGGAGTTTTTTCCTCAAAGCGATGGCAGTGAGGGGCGTAGTTGTCAAAATTGTTTTGATTCCTAAGTTGCGTCTTCTTCAAGAATATTTCTCTATTTAATAAGATACTCTTTAATTACTCAAGTTCTTAATCTCCTCTCTTTGGTAGCAATGATAGATTATGGTTCGAAAATAATTCGTCCTTCTTCATCTAACAAGGGACATATTGTTGGTTCCTTCTGGTGTTGACCTATCACCTTTTTTAAACATGAAACATGAAAAACATTGTGGATGCGACTTGTAGCTAGTAATTCCAACACACATGCCACACAACTAATCTTCTTATTGATTTGATATGGACCATAAAATCATGGAGCTAGTTTATTCTTTTCACCTTGTTTACGTGATAATTGCTTATAGGGATGTAGTCTTACAAATACCCAATCTCCAACTTCAAATTCTCATTCTGTTCGATGTCAATCTGCTTGTTGTCTCATTATATTCCCGACGACATTCAAATTCTCCTTAAGTATTTGGAAAAACCTTTGGTTTTCTTCTAAATGGTCATTTACTGATGTGACCCTTGCCTGTTTGCAATGAGATCCTTCCATTACGAGGCTTCATATCCATATAGAACTTGAAATGGTGTCATTTTTACAGATGTATGATAAGTAGAATTATACCACCATTCCGCAATATGTAGCCATTGGAACCACTTATTTTGCTTGTCAGTTACAAAGCAGTGGAGGTAGGTTTCTAGGCATTTATTGACAACTTATGTCTAACCATATGTTTGAGGATGGTAAGATGAACTCATGTTAAGTGACGTCCCAATTTTCTTGCAAAATTCTATCCAAAAATTTCCTTTAAACTTGGCATCTCTATCACTTATGATAATTTTGGGAAACCTATGTAAATTGTAGAAATTTTTACAAAAGGATTCAGTTGTTTCTTTTGCAGAGTCGGTTTTTTTTCACCCCTACAAAATGCACATATTTGGTTAACCTATCTACTGGTACTAATATTTTTTCCTTTCCATATGACATGGGTAATCCTTCAATGAAATCCATTGAAATTTCCTCTCATTTCTGATTTGGGATATGTAGTGGATGGAGTAATACCGGACTTGAGATATTCCCATTTTTATTTCTCTGACAAATGTCACATTTTACAACATACTTTTGAATGTCGGCATTCATACCTTTCCAAAAAAATGATTTCCTTGCATTATAGTAGGTTTTGAAAAATCCTACAGATCCTGTAGTTGAGCAGTCATGTGACTCCTTAAGCACTTTGGTCTTAAAAATTGAATTGGAACTCAAGTAAATTCGTCCCTTGTACCATAAGAGGTCATTCTTCCATTCAAACTTTGGATACTGATTTATGTTATCAATGATGGAGCAAACCTCTAGATTTTTGGCATATTCTATTCGAATTTCATCCAAAAAAATCGTGATCACCAATGCTATGGCATAGACTTGTACTTCTTCGTGTTTTCTTGAAAGGGGGTGAGCTACTACGTTGTCCTTTTCCTTTTTTATGTAATATCTACATATCAAAGGTACATATTTTCTTGATCCACTTTTGTTGTTCAATCGTTAATTTCTTTTGTTGTAATAAGTGTTGCAAAATGTTTTGATATGTTCGGATCATGAACTTGCTTCCCAAAAGGTATTGTCGCCATTTTGTCTATGCATGCATGATGGAAAACATTTCCTTGTTGCAAGTATATTGTAGGAATTCTCTTTTGTTCAACTTTCTATGTTCAAAAGCAATTAGTTGACCCTCTTTCATTAACACAACTCCTATTCTGAAACCTGAAGCGTCACATTCAATTACAAAGGGTTTTGAAAAATTGTGTGTTTCCAAGATAGGGGTTGAAGACATAATTTGTTTCAACATTTCAAAGCATTTTCCTACTTCATCATCCCATTGAAAGGAATTCAATGGGCATTTATGTGAGCATAGTTCATGATGAATCGTCGATAGTAACCTGTTAATCCCAAGGATCCTCTCAATTTTGAAACATTCTTTATTTCGGGCCACTCCTTTATCGCTTGGATCTTTCTTGGGTCAATCTTAACTCCTTCCTTTGGGATAATATGACCAAGACACTCTACTTCTTGTTTGCCAAATGTTCATTTTGAATTTTTTACATAGAACTGGTTTTCCTCCAAAAAAGATAGGACCTTCCCTAGATGCTTCAAATGTTTCTTCCATGTCTTGTTGTATATAAGGATATCATCGAAGAGGACTAACAAAATTTTCTTGAGGTATGGCTGAAATAGTTCATTCATAACTGCTTGGAATGTGGCAAGGGCATTGGTTAATCCAAAAGGCATTACTTTGAATTCATAGTGTCATTCATGAGTTTGGAAGGTCGGCATTGCGATATCTTCTAATATGACCATGATTTGATAGTATCCTGACCTTTTAAATCAAGTTTTGAGAAATGTTTTGCATCATGAAGTTCATCCAGCATGTCATCAATGAAGGGAATTGGAAAATTGTTCTTGATCGTTATTTTGTTTAACCCTTTGTAACCTATGCATAATATAAATGATACATCCTTCTTTCATAATAACACGACTGGAGCTGCATATGGGCTTCTATTTTTGGTAGCTTTGAAGAAGAAGGGATAACATCGGAATTGGCCCCAAATGCTAAAATAGCACAGTTAGACAAATTAGCATCAGACCTTAAGAAAAAGGTAATACAACTAGAAGCACAAAGGAGACCGAGCACACCTCCTAAGGTGCTCGCATGAAAAAGAGATGCAACTATTAAGTTTGGAAAATAAATAGAAGAAGCCAATCAAACATGTGATAAGGTCGTGGACCAAGCTCCCATAATTGGGAAGCGTTAATGGATGATGAGCAATCACAGAGTATTGCAAATGAGCTCATTATGGTGGAAGCAAATATCATGCAGATGCGAAATGAGGTAAAGCAGCTGCCCTTGGAGCAGAAAAAGGTCAAGACAGTAGAAATGTGCAGACTGCAGCAACAAACTACTGCATTATGCGCACAACAGCAAGAGTGCGAAGAAAAGGTAGAGGAGTTATAAGTAGAAGCAGAGAGGGTGACAGGTCTAATTCAGCCTGTGCACAAGAAGGTGCGCGAGGTAGCGGCCTTGGTAGAGAGTAACATGCTGGAACACGTTAGTTCTGACCTGGTGGAGCACATGCAGAAAACAGAGGAGGAAGTGTGCACAAAAGGAGAGAAGTTTTTGAAAATCATGGAGGATTTTCAAAACAAAATCAACGCAAGTCAGTTCATCGAGCACTAGCTCGCGTGGCTCGAGATGAGCCACATGTGAGGGTTGGGGGCCTGTTGGGCCTCGGGATAGAAGGGAAAATTCATGTAGAATTCTGCCTAAGTATGGAAGAAGAGGGTAAAGAAGAAGAAGGAGTTGCGATAGCAAGAACAACATCAAAGGAAAGAGAAGGATGATGCAACAGAAGAAGGAAAATAGGGAGGAGAATAAAGAGAAGGTGTGGGATGAGGAAGCCGCACCAGTTTAGTAGGCTCCGACAGAAGGACAGAGTAAGATACGAGATGACATGGTAGAATATTTGTAGAAGCAGGCATGCAGGTAAGGTAACGGCCAGAAAATGACAGTAAGGCATAACACTAAGAAAGCGACAGCCCTTAGTGATCATGGGTATGAGCTCGGCTGGAGCCGATGAAAACCACACGCTTAAATCCATTTTTGTAAGTCAAGCCGATAGCGTCTTTTTGGTTATTTATGCTAGAATAGGAAAGACATCCTATTGGCCGAAGATAGTAAGTCGGCTGGGATAACGACTGAAGTTGAGTCTGTTAGGGTATGTATCAAGTCATTATTGAGTCTATAACAAGCATGTATAGGAGTTATATCAAGTCTGTAATCAGGTTATAAAAAGGAGGAACCCAAGCTGGAAAAGGGTTGGTTAGCTAGTTTTTGCTTAGATGGTTCTTGGTTTTTTGGTTAGATGGTTTTTAAGTTGATTAGAAGATAGAACAATTTTGAGTAAGTCTCTAGACTCTTAGAAAGGATGCTTGAGCTAGAGATAGATAGTTTTGTTTAATGACTCTAGATAGCTGAGTGCATCAGATTAGGGGGTCTACAGTTGTGTGCACAGACATGTAGAGAAGGTCGAGTCGATCCAAGTTATGTGCTAATCGTTGGTAGGAGTAGAGTAGAGTGATAACGATAAAGAAGATCATAGAGCATGAGAGGGACGAGAAGTATATAGAGATATAATATAAGATATTGAATAGAGTCCGTGGCTTTATGTACAGACAAAAGGTGAATCTATTTCCTCATGCCAATGCCAGATGAAGAGCACCTTGTGGTTTTTTCCTGGATGGGTTTCCATGTTACCTACTGTGTATATGTGTGAATGTTGAGTAGCTTAGATAAGTGCATACTTACTGTGATTAATGATTGATTGGTTATTGTGTTGTAAATAGATGAATGTATGAATGCCGCATTATAGTGATGAATATGCCCGTGATGTTTGTTCACTATGTATTTATGTAAGATTGCATAATTACGGGTGAATCATACTTCAATGTTGATATATAACGTGCAAACCACCAACCCACCTTCCCAATATTTGTTGGAAACCTTGGAGCAGAGCCAAGGACTTGAAAACCCGCCCACAAAAAATGTGTAAACGTAGTTCTGGAAATTACCCATAAAACTGAGATATATCAAGTGAGACGACATCTGTGTCACAAGTGCTGTCGATTGGGCTCTGCTCCGTCGGACCGATATCTTAGGATTTTTTAAATTAACCAAAGAGGGGTTGAACTTATGTCCAAGGGAAAGAAAGCCAACATGACCCCACAATTCAATAGGTCTTGAACTAGTATTTCTATTTCTATTTTGTGGTGGTGGGGATACATATATGGTTTAACCTTGACAGGATTTGATCCAGGTTTAACCTTGATTATGTGTTCAATAGTTATTTCTGATGGAAGCTATGTAGGTAGGTTTTGAATTATTTTTTCATGTTTATGGATAAATTCTTTGATTTGTTTCTTCCCTGAACTCATTTTGTACCACTTCTTGACCTTCCATTTGATGATATTGGATTACATATGTTGATGCTCTCTTTCGAATGAGTTTTTCCATCTATTGAGATGAAACTACTTGTGTTTCGGGTGGTTGGAAACCGTGTAGTTTATACTTTTGTCCCTACCATTTAAACTTGATGAAATTCTCTTGGTGATTGAAGGAATAAGTTCCCAACGTTTGTGACCATTAGACTCCTAAAATAATGTCTACTCCACCCAAAAATAAGGTGTAGAGTTCTGATTCCAATTTAAAGTCTTGTATTTGACGTTTCACCTTATGGCACTTCCCAACTTTTTTTATTTTCTTGCCATCTACGACCATCACCTTCATGTATGGAATTGTATGTATGAACAACTTGAGTTTTGTTGCGTCCCTTATGTCACGAAAGTTGTGGATGCTTTCGGTGTCTATTAGTACATTAACGTTCTCATTTTTTATATGTCATCTTAACTTAAGTGTTTGTGGTTGCCTAATGCATGTCATGGTTGCCAGGGATATTTTGGGTGTGTCGTCGATTTCAGATGCAATATTTTGGGTAGCCTCTTCTTCACTCTCCGATTCTTCTTCTTCTTCTGATTCACTATTCTCCTCTTCCTCACAAGTGTATAATCTATTTGAATTGTCCTATGAGCAACACTTGTGTTTAGGATTCCATTTCTCTCTACATCGTCGAGGTTTTCCTTCTTTCATTCGTTGATTTTCCAAGCTCTTTCTATCGTCTGTTCTAGGTGGTGGAATGTACTTGTTTTTATCTGCATCTGTTGTCGAATGCATGCTCTTTTGTAAGTATGACTTCCCATTATTTTATTGAAAATTCTCAAATTTGGCTTTGGCTACCTTTTCTTTTTGTCTTGCCACCTCGACATTTGGTATGTCATGCATTTTTAATTCCTTTTGTATATATGGCTTTAGTCCTCCCAAATAGGTTTCTAGTCATTGTTTTTAAGATATAACAAACACTCTGGTGGCTAGATATTCCCACTGGTGCGTGAACTCTTCGACGCTTTCCCTTTATTGTAGCTTGGTAAGTTTTGAGAAGAATCCATCCTTAGTGATTCCTTGGAACCTTTTTAAGAAGTCATTATTGAACAAGTTCCAAGTGTATGAGAAGTTGTCTCCATTCCACCACATATACTAGTTGTAGGCATATCCTTCAAGGTGCATTGATGCATACTTGACATTTTCATCATATGTTGTATTGTTATATATGTCGAAGTACTCTTATGCTTTATTTAACCAAGTGACTCATTGGTATTCTCCTCCATTATATTCCATCATTTCTATTTTTTCTCATTACCCAAAGGGGCCCACATTCTGGCGTTTCACTTCCTAGGGTTAGGTTTTTGGATGTGTAGGGTTTCCATTGTTTCTTAATAACATATAGGCCTTCGAGCCTCATTGTAACACAGAGAGTTCAAAGGCATGTAGCCGCCACATCTCTTCTCAAAGATAAGCTACCAACACTCTAGCTAGTTTATTTCCATTCTGTATGTAAACAAGTTTTAGTTCTTTGATTAATGAAATGAAGTGTTATTTCTGTTGCGTCTTTGTTTCTATGGTTATTTGCATATTTTTTTGAGTTCCTGCATAAATCCTGATCAGTGGTATCAGAGCAATCTGCTCTTTCTTGATCCTTCTTTGCATGTCCCCAATGAGCGTGGGGTATAAAGAGTTAGGGCTCGATCTGGTTGAACGTTTGCAAGATCAGCCTCGTAAATACTGATGATTTCCCACGGGGGACAAAAAGAAAGATGAGGGCACAAAATATCCTATCAAAATGTTGCTCAAGGAGGCCCTTGAAAAACAAAGGAACGTGATGATGTATAACTTCGCCCAGATCCTTCAACGAATTCCCACTGGTGGCGCATCTGCATCTAGCAACCACTCTGGAGGCGCAACCCCTTTTAAGGTACAAGTAAACTTTGACATTCCATATTTGATGGCCGAATAGATGCAGACGTCATAGATAGATGGTTGAATCTATTAAAAGGATACTTCTCGGTTCATGACTTTTTTAAATGGAAAAAGATTACTTTTTCACTACTCAAAGCCACCCCCCATGTCAAGTACTGGTGGGAAACCTGCTGTGAGAGAAAGGACGAGGAGGAACCCTCTCTGTTCTTGGCCGTACACACTTGGAATTCTTTATGAGATTCCATAAAGGGAAAATATTATCCCGTGGGGAGCTATGAGAACAAGTACATACAATGGACTACGTTGCAGTAGCAAAGAGATCAAGATGTGCATGAACTGACGAATCTGTTCCATACCCTACACACCAAGTTGGGTATCAAAGATTCAAAGAAACATTTGGTTCTGAAGTACCGCAGTTGTCTGCACAGATACATTTAGGAGGAAATGGAGTTCTTCAACATATCCTCGCTCGGTACGAAATACTGGTATGCTACCAAAATTGAGCAAAAATTCAAACAGAAAAAGCGAGACTTTGGATTTGTGAATCAGAAGCAAGCAAAAGGTGCCCCCAAAATGCAAAACCAAGGACAAAGCCAAGGCATGGCAACTCAATACAACTTGCCAAAGCTGAAAGTGAATAGCAACACTGCGAAGCCAAAGAAGGAAGCAAGAAAGTGGTGCGAGTTCCACAAGAGCCCCACTCACAACACAAGTGAGTGTCGAGCCAGGCAGTCACTGGTGGCTGAGATAAAGGCTTCTGAATCAGATGCATACTTTCACACTGAATCAGAACCCGAGAAGGGGAATGATAGAGGGAAGAAGATTATCGATGCAGAGCCCAATGCTACCGTTGCCACCATGAAGATCCAAAAGGAATAAGTACTAGAAGATTCAGAGGAGGAGGAGCGTCTTTTCCACTCCCAGATGTGGGTAAAGGGTTCCCCGCTACAATTCATTGTTGATAGTGGGAGCCAAAAGAACCTCATTCCTATAGAGGTCATGAAGTGGTTGGGATTTCTTACCACAGCACACCCGCATTCATACACCATCAGGTGGCTTCACCAAGGACGAGATCTCCGCGTCAGCCAGCAGTGTCACCTTTCCTACAACATCAATCCCTTCACCAATGAGGTATTATGTGATATTGTTGCTCTTGATGTTTTTGATGTATTATTAGGTCAAGCATACTTATGGAAGTGACATGCTATGTATGAGTCTCGGCCTTGTGTTGTTATTGTTACATTGGGAAATAAGTTGTATAGGATACCAGAGGTACCACCTCCTACCGCTATCTCTTTCTTTACTACAAAACAATGCAGTAAGCTCATTTCCAAAACTAGGAAATTTATTTTCTTGAGGATCCACCCTCAGGGAAAGTAGAATATCGTGGCCACAACCTCCAGACAGTGCCCCTCTGCACGGCAACAACAAATGGATAAGGTCGCGGAGGAGTATTGAGACATATTCACCTCACCCACAGGGGCGCCTCTGCACTATTAGGTCAAGCACCCCATCGATATGACCCCAGGTGCATCGCTGCCCAATGGACCGATCTATCAACACTCTATTCTAGAGAATGATGCAATCAAGAGACAAATTCAGGAGCTGTTGCAGAAGGGTCACATCCAGCTAATTTCATCGCACTGTGGGAGCCCGATCATGTTGGTACAGAAGAAGGATGGGACTTGGAGACTCTGTATTGACTATCAGGCATTGAACAAGATCACTATCTGGAATAGGTACCCGATCCCATGGATTGATGACCACCTGGACCAGCTTAAAGGGGCGAAATATTTTAGCAAGATCGACTTAAAGTCTGGGTATCACCAGGTGCCGATCGAACCGATCGATGTGTGGAATATTGCCTTTAAAACCAAGGAGGGCCTTTTCAAATGGTTTGTCATGCCTTCCGGGCTGACGAATGCTCTCGCAACCTTCATGAGACTAATGCACAACATATTGCAGCCATTCATCAACTCATTTGTAGTAGTGTACTTGGATGACATCCTAATATTCAACCATACTTGGGAAGAGCACCTCCACCACATCTGATAGGTCCTCCAAAAACTGCGAAAGCACAAGTTGTGTGACAATTTGGACAAGTGCACTTTTGGCATGACCCAGGTTCACTATCTGGGATACATTATTGATGAGTGTGGGGTACATGTGGATCCAACCAAGATCCAAGTCATTCGGGATTGGCCATCCCCAACTACTCTAACAGATCTTCACAGCTTTCTGGGTCTTGCTAATTTCTACTGTAGGTTCATGTTGGTATTCTCTCATATCACTTGGCCCTTGATTCAAGTCACCAACGGAGGAGCGAAATCAAAATTCTTCTTGTCGAAAACTCAACAGAAGGCGTTTGCAGAAATGCAACATCACCTCTGCTGTGCCCCAGTGCTCACATTACCAGACTTGTAATAACCATTTCAGATTGAGACATATGCCTCTGACTATGATATTGGGGCAGTCCTTACTCAACAAGGGAATCCAGTGGCATATCATAGTGAGACACTATCCGACATCGTCCGTAAATATCCCACTTATGAAAAAGAGATGTATTCCATTGTACAGGTTTTCCAACAATGGAAGCATTACATTTTGGGGAAGAAAACGATCATCCACACAAACCACCAACCCTTGTAGTTCATACAGACACAAGGGAAGTTACAAAACGATCGCCATTAGAAGTGATCCACATATCTACAATAGTTTCATTTGAACATCAAGTACAAGAAGGGAAGCACCAACAAAGTTGCAAACTGCCTCAGCCGACCACCGATCATGGCGATAACCATCATGCTCAACTCTTGTGGGAACGAGACTTCCAATTGGTCGCTTCTCTATTAGAGCAATCCAGAATTCAGCCACACATATAGGATGCTCTTGGAGGGAAACCAAGTTCCAAATTTTCACCTCCAAGATGCACTACTATGTCACATGGGACACCTTTGTGTTCCTTCAAGCGAGCGTGCCAATATGATTTGGGAAGTGCACTATAGTCGGGTCGCTAGGAATTTCGGGGTCGAGAAAATAGTGGAAGTACTGCAGAAGTATTTCTATTGGATGAACCTTCAACAGGATGTCGGGAAGTACATCCAATCCTGCACTGCCTGCACCACTCCCAAACTGTCCATCAAGAAACAAGGCCTCTATACTCTGTTGCCTACCCCTGGTCAACCTTGGGAATCCATCTCCATGGGTTACATCTCGGGCCTTCCTTCTACTAAGCACAAAAATGACTGTGTGTTCATGGTCATCGATAGATTCTCAAAGATGGCCATAATGGCGGCTTGCAAGAAGAATATCACAGCAGAAGCCACTACTAAACTCTTCTTTGAACGAGTGTGGGTACACTTTGGGATCCCACAATCTATAATCTCAGATCGGGACAGCAGGTTCCTTAGTACATTTTGGTCTAGCCTATGGTCAATACTAGACACCAAGCTCACAAAGTCCATAGCTTTCCATCCCCAGACTGATGGCTTTACAGAGGTCATCAACAGGATGATCGTACACATTTTGCGCATGTACAACTCAAAGCATCCATGCACATGGGATGAGAGCCTCCCCTATGTACAATATAGCTATAACCGAGACCTCCAAAGCTCAACCGACCACAGCCCCTTTCAGGTGGGCTTGGGATTCTAACCACTATGTCCCATTGACATAGCCATGCCATTTGCAGCTACTCGAGCTGATTCAACTCATGTCCAGTCTAAAGTTTCCAAGGCGAAAAACTTCATTTAGCGCATTCAGCACATTCACCAATAGGTTGATGACATATTGGATAGATCCAATGCCAAGTACAAGCAGTGGCATGATCAGCATCAGTGCAACATAACTTCCAGGTGGGTGACAAAGTGTGGCTACATTTGCAGAAGGAGCGCCTCGATGGACCCCACCGCAAGCTTCGCCCACTCCGATATGGGCCATACTGTTGATGTATGTGTAACTTTGGAATGTATTCATCTATGTATCTTATGTCTTACAACCCGATGTTTATTCTGGGATGTATCTATTATGTAATTGAGTCATGTTGTCATGCCCCGATGTTTCTATTGGGAGGAACTATAATTTAAACAAGTCATGTCAAGTCATTGTGGGTAACCCTCCTATTGTCTAAGGGTTAAAGTCCCCGCAATTCCGGGGCACTAGGGTTATTAGACTCTCCTATAGAGGTCGTCCCTAGTAGGGTTTTAGTCATGCCAAGATTAGTATAAATAGAGAGATGGACTCTCTATTTATCACACATCACATACACACTCAAGTGTAGCGCATAGTTTAGGAAGGAGAAGACACTGGGGCTAGATAAGAAGAAGATTACTACTATCGGGAGATCACTTACTGTTTTGGGCTTTTCTATTTTGGTGTTGATTCTATTTTGAGGAAGTTGCGGGGTTTTCTCCATTTATGGTTTCCCCGAGGAAAAACACTGTGTTCATTGTCTCTTGTGTTTGATTGTTGTGCTTGTTATTCTCTCAGTTAGAGATCCTAATAACGCTAGCTTAATGTTGAAAAACTAACATGGTATCAAAGCTAACCTGAGAAGAAGACACTGTGCAGCTACAGGAACTAGGGCTTCCTAGTTTGTGGATCTTCCTCCACCGATTTTCAGCAAAATTAAGGTGGAATAACTCTCCTCCTTAGGGCGCATCTTTCTATCAAAGCAGAATCCAATTCTAAGGTTTTTTTAGTTTTGGACCCGACACTACTGCCGAAAATTAGGGATTTTCACAGAAGAGGAATTTTTCAATGAGCCTAGGCCTGGGTTGATCGCCTCCCCAAAATCGAAGTTAGGGATAAATTTAAAGGCAATTGGGTGGACAGAACCTTGAAAAAGCAAAACCCTAATTTGCTCCTAATCTAGCACTGCAGGATTTCAGCTCCAAATCCAGATCTGACATCTTGACCTAGTAATATCTAAATATTTTGTATTTCCATTTGAGGTTCTCAGTTAAGATGTCTCATCATACCAAGCTTGATGAAAAGCTTGAAGGAGTTGATAACTTCCAAGCCTAGAAGTATAGGATCTCCCTGGTCCTGGAAGAAAATGAGTTGGACTCCTACATCCATGAGGAGGTTCTAGTTCTAGAGGGAGATGAGGCTAAGGCCTTACATAAGAATAAATTGGTTATGGAAAAGAGGATCATTGCTAATTCTATCAAGGATCACCTTATCCCACAGGTGTCCTCTCTCAAGACACCTAAAGCTATGTTTGATGCCCTAACCAAATTGTTTGAAGGGAAGAACATAAACCGGAAGATGAATATGAGGAATCAACTGAAGAATGTGAAGATCCGGAATGCAAAGACCATCCAGTCTTACTTCACAAGGGTTTCTCAGGTCAAGGAACAATTGGAAGCAGTAGATGAAGAAGTGGAGAATGCAAAAATTGTGATGACCACCTTGAATGGTCTCCCTAGGACATGGGACTCTTTCATTCAATGGATCTATGCTAGAAAGAAGTTAGTCAAGTTCAGCAGATTGTGAGAAGAATGTTCTCAAGAAGAAGCTCGGATAGCAGCTCAAGAAGAGAATATGGGAAGTGAAGATCAAGCTCTCACAGTACAATCCAAGAAATCCAAATCCATCCATCACAAAAGTAAGTACTCTCATCATAGGAATAACTCTAGAAAGCCTAGAGATAGGTCTAAGTACATTTGTTATACATGTAATGAAAAATGACATTTTGCTAGATATTGTCCTAAGAACAAAAGTAGCTCTCAAAAGAAGAAGGGAAACAAATGAAGACATCATGCTCATGCTACAGAGGATGATGAACCTTCATCAAAGAGAACCATATATGAAAGTGAAGATTCTTCAAGCGAGGATGAATATGTTTTGATCTTCGCTCTCACGGGAAACATTACTCATGGAAGTGATGATTGGCTTATAGATAGTGGGGCTTCCAAACATATGACTGGATTCAAGGAATCCTTTGTGAAACTTTCAGAACATGAATCACCTCACAAGGTGAAGCTAGGAGATGACTACCAATATCCAATAAAAGGTAGTGGGGAATATTCCTATAAGCTAGACTCTGGAAAGTCTATAACAGTGAAGGAAGTGTTGTTTGTGCTAGGACTCAAGAATCACCTTCTCTCCATATCAGCATTGAATGCAAAAGGAATGAGGGTTGCATTCATAGATGGTCAAGTCATCATGTGGCCAAAAGGAAAGACTATTGATGATGCAATAGTGATTGGTGAACAAGAAGGAGGTTTGTACAAATTGAAAGGCCATCCAAAACAAGACTTGGTCCATGACACAGTAAACCCAAGTGAACTTTGGCATAGAAGGCTTGCATATGTGCATTACAGAGCACTACCTCTTGCAAGCAAAGTTGTTGAAGGTCTTCCAGAAATACAGGCAAAACATGATGGGGTCTGCAAAGGATGTGTGAAAGGAAATAACACAAAGAAGACATTTCCAAGTAGCAAAAGCAAAGCAAAAGGAATCTTGGAAATCATCCACTTCGATGTACGTGGTCCTATGTCATCAAGCTCACTAAGCGGGTATGCATATTATGTTTCTTTTATTGATGACTTTTCTAGGAAGGCATGGGTTTACTTCATGAAGAACAAAGACGAAGTATTCAGCAAGTTCAAGGAATTCAAAGCCTTGATCAAGAATCACACTAAAAAGAAGATCAAGACCTTTCGATCAGATAATGGTGGAGAATTCACTTCGAATGAATTCAAAGAGATATGTAAAGAATCAGGGATTAAGAGGGATTTGTCCACTCCTTATAATCCACAACAGAATGGGATTGCGGAACGGAAGAACAGAACTATCATGGAAGCTGCAAGAGCTATGATTCATGATCAAGATCTTCCTATGCATCTTTGGGCGAAAGCTTCCAGAACAGTGGTGTATGTACAGAACCATACTCCACATAGAGTACTCGAGAACAAGACACCTGAAGAAGTCTTCTCCGGCAAGAAACCAGAAGTCAACCATCTCAGAATATTCGGCTGTCCTTTATACATACACATTCCAAAAGAGAAGAGAACAAAATTAGATCCTTCATGAAAGAAGGGTATATTTGTGGGATACTCTGAAAGCTCGAAGGCTTACATAATATATTTCCCAGGAACAAGAAGATTGACATCATCATGGATGTGACATTTGATGAAGACATAGTTTATGAAAAATCTAGAAAGAGACCTGCTGAAGAACCTGAAGAAGCAGAAGCACCCAGAATTCATGATAAAACCATGAACGAAGAAACTCAAGAAGAAGATCGAGAATTTGAAGAACCACAAAGACCTGTAGATCCACCTCTAGAGAAGAATCCTCATAAGAGGAAACCTGCTTGGGTACATGAAATTATCCAAGGTGCAGAAAGATATGGGGCTCTAGAAGAGAATCACAGAGAAAGAAAGAGGACCAGATCCTGCTCCGGGTATGTAGCTTTACTATGTGATTTCATTGATAAAGAACCTTCCAGTTATGAAGATGTGGCAAAATGGAAAGAATGGAAGGATTCTATGATCGAAGAGTACCGATTGATCATGAAAAATGATGTTTGGGATGTTGTCCCAAGACCAAAAGGGAAGTCAGTTGTAACTTCCAAATGGATCTACAAGATCAAGAATGCTGCAGACGGTAGCATTGAAAAGTATAAGGCAAGATTTGTGGCTTCGGGTTTCTCTCAGAAAGAAGGAATAGATTATGAAGAAACCTTTGCACCTGTAGCCAAATACACTTCCATCAGATCAGTACTAGCTTTGGCTGCAGTGATGAAATGGAAGATACACCAGATGGATGTCAAGACTGCTTTCTTGGATGGTGTAGTAGAAGAGGAAGTGTATGTAGAGAAACCACTTGGTTTTGAGACACATGATAGAGAGTCTCATGTATGCAGATTGAAGAAAGCCCTGTACGGTTTGAAACAGGTACCCAGGACTTGGTACGGTAGAATTGATAGCTTTCTATCTAGTTTCGGCTTTACCAAGAGTAAAGCAGATTCCAACCTGTACTACAAGGTTGAAGATGGCAACCCAGTGATGCTCCTACTATATGTAGATGATTTGTTTGTAAGAGGTGTGGATGGGTTGACCATTATGACGAGTAGGTCAGATGTAAGGGCAACTGCCATTCTAGGAATGGAGGCACCTAGTCAGTTACTAGGTAGCTCAATCTGGGATAGGGGGGCATTCTGATGCGATGGTAGGATTATTTCCTCCATGATCAGATGTGAGTGCATGCCCTTTCCGATGCGGTGCTTCATGCATGGTCGGATTGTAAGTGCAGATCCATTTCTGATGCGATGCTTCGTGCATGGTCGAATTGTAAGTGCTGAGCCCTTTTGATGCAGTGCTTTTGAGCATGGTCGACTATAAGTGTTGTGCCTTTCTGACAGGATGAGGTTGGATGTAAGTGCAGAGCCTTTTCAATGCGGTGTGCTTGCACATGGTCGGATATAAGTGTTGAGCCATTCTGGCGTGATGTGTTTACACATGGTCAGATGTGAGTGATGGGCCTTTCTAACAAGATGAGGTCAGATGTGAGTGTTGGGCGTGCCTTTCTGACAAGATGAGGTCAAATGTAAGAGCTGGGCGGGCCATTCTGACTTAAGTATCATATATAAGCACTAATAAAGACCTACATGAAAGGTAGGCCTATAGGATTGACTCTGTAGAACTCCCTGTGATGAGAAGAATCGAGATAGCACCATTATGCGATAGCATATGATGATGATCCAGACTTGATGATGATCCAGATGTGTTGATCCAGATTTGATGACGATCCAGATCAAGTGACGATCTAGTTATGATGATGATCCAAACTCGGTGATGATCCAGATCAAGTGATGATCCAGATGTGATGATGATCCAGACTTGATGACGATCCAGATCAAGTGATGATCCAGATGTGATGATGATCCAGCAGTGATGAGCCAATAGTCATGATGATGCAGATCCCGTGATGAAGAAGACTTGAAGAAGAAGATGACTTGAAGATGAAGAAGACTCAAAGACGAAGAAGACCTGAAGACTAAGAATACTTGAAGATGAAGATGATGAGATGATCCAGTTGATGCAGAGAAGAAGACCAGTGCTGAAAATTGTGTCGAAAGAATACCTTCCTAGTTAAGAGGGAGTGTTGATGTATTTGTAACTTCGAAATGTATTAATCTATGTATCTTATGTCTTGTAACCCGATGTTTATTCCAGGATGTATCTATTATGTAATTGAGTCATGTTGTCACTGCCCCGATGTTTCGATCGGGAGGAACTATAATGTAAACAAGTCATGTCAAGTCATTGTGGGTAACCCTCCTATTGTCTTAGGGTTAAAGTCCACGCATTTCTGGGGCACTAGGGTTATTAGACTCTCCTATAGAGGTTGGCCCTAGTAGGTTTTTAGTCATGCCGGGATTAGTATAAATAGAGAGCTGGAATCTCTATTTAGCACACATCACATACACACTCAAGTGTAGCGCATAGTTGAGGAAGGAGAAGACACTGGGGTTAGATAAGAAGAAGATTACTGCTGTCGGGAGATCACTTACTGTTTTGGGCTTTTCTATTTTGGTGTTGATTCTATTCTGAGGAAGTTGCGGGGTTTTCTCCATTTATGGTTTCCCCAAGGAAAAACACTGTGTTCATTGTCTCTTGTGTTTGATTGTTGTGCTTGTTATTCTCTCAGTTAAAGATCCTAATAATGCTAGCTTAATGTTGAAAAACTAACACATACACCATCACCAAGGCTATCGGGGACAATGCCTTCGAGCTTAGTATTCCACCATTCCTTGGTATACACCCAGTGTTCAATGTGGACCACCTTCGGCCCTACTTTCCACCTCTACTTGACACATTAGACGTGGTAGAACAACTCACACCAACAGATTTAAACCACGACTGCATGGAACAAGCCACAATTGATCTAATTATGGACATACAGATCAAGAACACTCGCTAGCAGAAGATCCAGCTATATTGAGTTGTCAAAGAAGGCCAACTCCTTCACCAGGGAAAGTAGCTCACGAGGGGCCAAGTTCAATAGAAGTTTCCTCATCTCATGGAGGAACTCAACACAATGGGGGCCATTGCTTCCTAAGGGCGGGGGGGTATGATCCAGGAGGATATTGGTGGCCACCCACCTATTCCAACTGGACCCCCACCATTGTTTCTTTTAGTTTTTCATTTTCCTTAATTGTAGCACAATTTACTATTTTTGGCAATTTTCGAGTCCTAAACTTCTGGAGCCGTTTTGAGGCCCTAAACGACGTTTTTTCGGCATCGAATGGTTGGGAAAATATGAGTTTGTTCCGGCATGAGTCCATTCCAGACTTAATATTTTCATTTTTGGATGTAGTCCTTGAATAGATATTTCTAACGATGTATCATGCACGTCAAACGGAGGTAGTAT
This sequence comes from Pseudotsuga menziesii, assembly GCA_001517045.1. Lineage (NCBI taxonomy): Eukaryota > Viridiplantae > Streptophyta > Pinopsida > Pinales > Pinaceae > Pseudotsuga > Pseudotsuga menziesii. The sequence goes on from LPNX010483851.1 coordinate 25,903, forward strand.
GCCAAATTTACAACCCCAGGAAATTGATGTACCAAGTTATGCAATGGGGCCCACATTCTGACGTTTCACCTCATAGGGTTAGGTTTTTGGATATGTAGGGTTTCCATTGTTTCTCAATAATATATAGGCCTTCGAGCGTCATTGTAACACAGAGAGTTCAGAGGCATGTAGCTGCCACATCTCTTCTCAGAGATAAGCTACCAGCACTCTAGCTAGTTTATTTCCATTCTGTATGTAAACCAATTTCAGTTCTTTGATTAATGAAATGAAGTGTTATTTCTGTTGCATATTTGTTTGTATGGTTATTTGTGTATTATGTTGTGTTCCTTCATAAATTCGGATTAGTTGAAAGAGATGGGAGTTACATCACATGGATGTGAAAAGTGCCTTCCTCCATTGTGACTTGAAGGAAGAAATCTACATGAAACAACCTGAGGGGTACATTTGGGATCCTTCCTTAGTTTTCAAACTAAGGAAATCACTCCATGGGCTCAAACAATCCCCAAGGGAATGCTATTCCAAAATGGATGCCTTCCTCATATCACATAAATTTGAAAGATGCAAATTAGATTGCAATGTTTACATGCAAAAGAAAGAGGGATCCTTACTATTGATTGTGTTGTATGTGGTGACTTGCTCATTACTAGCAGCTCTACTGCTGGATTGAGAAGCATCGAGTCATATCTGAACAAAGCATTCACTGTGATTGATCTAGGACTATTAAGACATTTCATTTCTCTCAAAGTAAGTCAAAATACTTCAGGAATCATGATCTCACAGTCCAGATACTCATTAGAAATGCTCAGAAGATTCCACATGGAAGACTGTAAGGCAACCCCTTTTCCTTCCATCTCTGGCATCAGGCTAGAGGAAGGTGGCTCTACACCATTGGTAGACATCACTATTTTCAGACATCTCATTCGGAGCCTTCTATATCTCACACATTTGAGACTAGACATATCCTATGTTGTGAGTGTTGTAGCTAGGTAAATGCAAGAGCCACATGAGCTGCACTGGAAGGAAGCAAAGCATATATTGCACTGTGTGAAGGGTAATAGAGATTATGGGATCCATTATGCAGCTAGTACACAACTTGATCGCATAGGAATCGCATATTTAGACTGGGCTGGAGATGGGAATGATAGAAAATCCACTTCAGGATTTGTGGTTATGTTGGGATCTGGGACAATTTGTTGGTCTAGTAAGAAGCAAGAAGCACATGCACTCTCTTCAGCAGAAGCAGAGTATAGGGGAGCTGTAAATGTAGCTATTCAAGTAGTGTGGCTACATGGCATCTTGATAGAATTTGAGATTCGCACTTCACCTTCAGTGGACATTTATTGTGACAACCAGAGTACTGTGGAAATTGAACCCAGTGATAGAACAATTAAACTCACAACAATTATCAATTGTACATGCAAAATCACTCACAAAAGAGACTGAATATGGAGCTGAACACTAAACTGTATTAACTCAGTGTACAATAGCCAACCCTGTAACAACATAGGCTGCTGCAATAAATAATTACATAAGGGATTCGAATGCATGAGGAGGCAATTCGAATCTAGTCAAAAGCAGGCTTACTAAAATTAAGCAAATCCCCCATAGGTGCATAAAGTAGTTTCCAAAACAGTCAAGGAGCTCACGAACTGGCAAAAGCACTTAGGCAAGCTAAAAGGTAATGAAAGGACAACTCATACATGCTTTTGATAGGAGAAAAGAGTGGAGGATGTGGAGGACAAAAAACTAGTTAACCTCACCTAGTCAAACTTTCCCAATTGCCTTAA
>LPNX010483851.1:30552-108158 GCA_001517045.1 Pseudotsuga menziesii
TACGTGAGCTTGATGTGCCAGCAACCAATGCATGAACTCTCTCTCTGTCTTCTGAAATTGATCCTCCTTATCTCTTCTTTGAGCTATCTGAAAGGGAGATGCCATTCTTCTCCAGGAGTTGGGTCAGCATGTCTATTTGCTTCTTCATGCAGGAGCTCTCAGTATGATTGCCCTTACTGCAATATGCGCACTTGCTCATTTCTCCTTTATTCTTCTTCTTCTGGTAGTTCTTCTTGGAACCTTGAGGCTCCTCCAGAGACTTGTTCTTGTATCTCTTTTGCTCAGGTGGATTTTTAGCTTTATTTTTGCTCTTTGAATCTACCCTTGAATCTCCAGCAACCAGAGCTTGGTCTTTGGATGGTTTGATGGTGCCCATCATCACCAGTTTGTCCTATTCTTGTGTGAGAGATTCCATGAAATCTGCAAGGCTAGACATCTTCTAGGTTCGAGCTGTCAACTTTGTGGCATAGAAGGTCAAAAAAAACACTGAATAGTCAGGGCCAAGCTTCGAGAGTATGGCCAATACCAGCTGATCATCCTTCTTTTCAATCCCACATTATTTTAGCTGCAAAACAAGTGCTTTGAACTTGGAGAAATAGAGTTGCAGGGATTCAAAGCTATTTGGACTCAGGGAGATCAGTTCATTTTCGATTTAATGTCCCCTCATCTCATCTGTCTTTCCAAAAAGATCAACAAGCTTCTCCCATACTTCATTCGGTGATGTCAATCCATCAAGATGGAAAAGGAGGTCTCTGGAAATACTCAGACACAAGAGACCATAGGCCTTATCCCTCCTATTGTGCCATTTTATCTTCTCTGCAGCTGCATTAGGCTCTACTTTTGTTACCATAGTCACTCTATAGAGGCCTTTCGCTCTCAACAGTATCTCCATCTCTGCTTTCCATTCAAAGAAGTTGAAGGGAGTCAAGATGATCTTCTGAGATTGATCCATAGCTCAGAAATTGTCCCGGCTGTCAGTAGAAGGCTCCCAGTCACTGATTTCAAACCTGCAAAACAAATTTGAAGGAGAGAAATCGATATACAAAGGCTCTGATACCCTGTGGAAATTGAACCCAGTGATAGAACAATTAAACTCACAACAATTATCAATTGTACATGCAAAATCACTCACAAAAGAGACTGAATATGGAGCTGAACACTAAACTGTATTAACTCAATGTACAATAGCCAACCCTGTAACAACATAGGATGCTGCAATAAATAATTACATAAGGGATTCGAATGCATGAGGAGGCAATTCGAATCTAGTCAAAAGTAGGCTTACTAAAATTAAGCAAATCCCCCATAGGTGCATAAAGTAGTTTCCAAAACAGTCAAGGAGCTCATGAATTGGCAAAAGCACTTAGGCAAGCTAAAAGGTAATGGAAGGACAACTCATACATGCTTTTGATAGGAGAAAAGAGTGGAGGATGTGGAGGACAAAAAACTAGTTAACCTCACCTAGTCAAACTTTCCCAATTGCCTTAAAGTACTGAAAAAGCAAGCAATAAAGCAGAAAAAGCAGAAGGGCACCCAGGAGGCCAAGAATAAAGTAGAATTGATTCCTTGAGGTTTCCCAAGTGCTCCATGAGTCAAAATTAGCAAGTTTGGCCACTATGGATGTGTAGATGACAACTTGCATATGATGGAACATAGAAACTAGGCAAATAAGACAAAAATGGATTAATTAATGTCTAAGGTAGCTAACTATGGGTTGATTATTCTAACGAGTGCCATAAAAATATCCAGTGATCCAATTCAGAAGCAGCAGATGAAGTACATTGAGGTTCACATGCATTATATTTGGGAACTAGTGCATGACAAAACTATCACACTGCATTACTATCCTGCATAGGATCACCTTGCATATATATTTACCAAGTCCTTCACAGAAAATATATTTTTATTTCTCATACCTCTTCTCGGTGTAAAGGCCTCATTCATTGTTCCTAATGTTGCTTATTTTTTGAGGGGGGTTTTTTCCCAAGAGGTTTTCCCATTTTCCTTAGTTTATTAAGCAGCTTTAAATTAATTCTTTTGTATTGTAATGGGTTAATTTTGGCCTAGTTTCTAGGGCCCAAAGTTGTCCAAGTTAGGATTAAGGGGGGGTGTTAGGATTAAATAATCCTCCCTTGTCCATATATAGTCCATTTGGTCATTTTGCCTAGCTTAGGGGGACATTATTATTGTACTGGAGTATGGGGAACACATATAGAGGTTAACTAACACTTACTACATGTTCATGCATGAGTTTAGGTGCCTCTGAGACCATTCCCTGTATTTTAGGAACCACTTCGAGTGCCACCAGTAGCCTCCATCTGTTGGTCATGGTTGGTAAGCAGTTATGTTGAGTTAGTCTCTTGTTACATTTAGTTATATCACTCGCAGTTATTCTAGTGCTAGTTTTGCATGAATGCATGGTGAAGTGGCATCTTTTTCCACCTACCTCAACACTTTAACTATTTTAACTCATTTAACTGATTTTCATACTGATTTAGACATCAGGAGTTAGACTAGTGGCTCCAATGTAGTGATTTAGACACTCCTAGTTAGCTATTCAGTTGGTAGATTCGAATCTTATCCACATGATTTGAATTCTCCTTATTGTAACACGGTTTTATTACTGTTGGATTAATGAATATTAATGTTGTAATTTACTGATCAATTCTTATCATTTTTATCTGAAATTTGTCTTGTTTAGTGTACATTGTTTTTACTATTCCACTGCAAAATTCTACCCTTTCAATTGCACTCATTTCCCACAGATCAACAAAATTTACAAAATAGACTGGAATGTGTACTCATTATCTTCTATAGATACAAACATTTTTATGAGTGGTGCCCTATTGTTTGACAAACTCTACACCATGGAACCCCTTTTGTACTTAATAGATTTGGAGCACCAGAAGTAAGGCAATCTAGAAAAGTTAGGTATGAATCTTTATGATGGTCTTCTGTTTTACATATCATGCACCATATTTCTTCACGGGTCTCCTTTCCCTTCTTGATATCCTGGATCTATAATGAAAGATTATCCAATTGTGACTATAATTTTACCATTCCTGCACTAGTGTCCTCGACTAGTGACACTTCTAATTTCATTGCATGCTCTAAAGCTTATATCTGTGATACTATCTTTTATTGCATTAAATGAACATTGATATGGGGTAATAGAAAAAGAATAAACCACTCCTTATGTTGAACATCAAACATCTGAAAAAATTACCTTAGCCATCAGGGTCTTGAAGCTCTGGTCAAAATCCCATACATATTTTCTCATCTACTTCTTAATCTCCTTCAAATATGTGATCCACTACGACTCATATTTTTGTTTCTTAAATTCATCTATTAACTCATGTTGGATATGATCTGATGACTTCTAAGGACTTCCCATAGGAACCATAGACAACTTCATATACCAATTAAGAGCATGAACTCTGAAGGCCATGACCGTCTCGGGCCTTTTTACAACCTCATCCTAGACATGTCGCACATTCTAAGCAACCTCGCACAAAAACCAATGTTGTTCAGGGTCTTCCAACCCGTTTCCATTAAATATAGGTAAGCCATTATGTTCCTTTAGGGTAGTGACGAACCCGAATTAGATGGAGCACTAGTAGAAACTTTTTGACCACTATATTGACTATTACTATTACTCTAATTTGACAAGAAACACTTTGATACACTTTTAGGTCTTACATCTAATACCAAAGATGTACATGGATTCGTAGGTATGTTGTAGCCTTGGGTTTGGTATGGATATGTCAATTCTTCCTCGTCTTCAAAAATAATTTAGTACTCTTCCTCTTCATTGCAAGAATCATCGTCGATTTGTGGTACTAACTCGCAGTCCCCTCTTCCAATCTCACTGCAACTTTCTCTCCTTGTCACAGTCCTTCTCCTCTTATTCAACCAAAATATTTTCCCACTCCTTAGGAGGCCACCCTCTTCATCAGTATCGCTATCATCTTGGAACATATCATATCATTCTACCCATCATTTACAGCCCTTATTTTCATCATTACCCATGCCCTCCACACACAATTATTCACTCATCAAACTCCATCCGCAAAATTATTTTTTCACATACCAACATTTTGATCCCCAGTTTTAAGGACTTCATGTATCTACCTTTGGGAACTTGGAAAAATTCCCTCTTACCTTCACTATATGACTTAATAGTATCCATGGAAATATCGGTAATATATCCTTCTAAAATGCTATTGACCCAAAATTTGAAAACCCTTGAGATGGTATTATTAACGCTCTCCAGTCACCGAACCAGTTGAGGTGTCCAACCCCTAGGTTAACCACCTCAAAAAAATTTCTTCTGAAGTGCTATTATTTCCTGCCATTCATATAATATAATATGGAATTTTCTAAATAAGATCTCATGGATATTTGAGTAAACATACCTTTCTAACCATTATCGTGGAGTTAGTCGCGACCCCCTACTTTATTCTTAAGAAAATTCTCAAGCCTTCTGATCTACCCAATCGTGAATCTCACGCTTCATCGGGTGCCAAAACATGCTCCTTTCACAATGATCCTGGTCCCAACAATGGAACCATTTGTTGGATCAGTATCAACTAACCTAGGTTCCACTTTGACCAAACCAACAAAGTCCCATGGTACAACTCGAAAAGCTTTAATCATATAAGAGCTATATGAACCATGTTTCTGAAGTAAAGAAGGGAATATTCTTTTACTAGACATCGACATAAAGGACATCAAGATAATAACCTCCATGATAGTATATTTGTAATACCCCGGTTTTGACCCCGTTTGCATTAAAAGGTACATGATGTATAATTGTAATTAATCATGGTGAGGAGCCAAAGGCAAAAGCCCCACCATCGATTTGGTTGTGTATGTTTCGGCAAGAGGGATCATTGCCGATGGTATATCGTGCTATCCGACACATTAGAATTTTGACATCATGTAAGTATGCACATTAATTAAAATAAACCTATATCTAGCTACGACGGTGCAACGTTAAATGAAAAGGGCATGATTCCTAAGGTTAAGGGGGGGTTGTCTAACTCGTGGGGGCCATTCGGATTTTTCCATGTGTCGACCACCTTAGTTATTCTGTTGTTAGTGGGGGCAACTATGGCCTGGCAGGAAAACACTACGCTCATGCTTGCACTCTCTCCATGACGCCTTGGCCGCTCGTCCTGTCCAATATCCCCACCGCCGACTGTTCGTTTTCCTCATGCAGGGCAGAGTTAAAATGGAGGACAATTCATTGTTGAGGGGTTCGTTCTCCTCTGCCTCACGAAATGCTGGCTTCCTGACTGGTTCTTTCTCCTGTTGACGCAGAAAGCCTGGGTTCTTGCCTCCACCATTGCCGAACTATGAAGGTTTGTCGTGGTTGTCACTGTGGGATGTTTTTCCATGGTTCCCATGTCTTCCTCCTATTTATGTTGAGGGTCAATTTTTCCCCTGCTCGCATTCCTGCTGTAGTCTGTCCAGACATTTCATTATTGATCGTGGACTATGGTTTTCTTTTATTGCTTGTGCTATGTGTTTAGGTTCTTCCCCTATCCAGGATTAAGAATCAAACTTCTCTCCCATTTGGGACTGTGTGAGGTTGCCGTCATTTCCTTATAATATTAGGGCTATTGTTGATTTACCCTAGTTTTAGATTGCTGTGTAATGATGTCGTCGTTTCCTTATAAGATTGGGGCTCCTGTTGATTTACCCTGGTTTTGGGTTGCTGTGTAATGCTGTCGGCATTTCCTTATAAGATTGGGGCTACTGTTGATTTCCCTGTTATTGGTTGCTACGTGTGCCAATATCTTGTGGGGTTGTTGTTGAGTGTTTTGGCCATGCTAGGGCCAACAACAGCTCTAAAACATCTTGTCTGACATGAGCTGTGTTCACCTTTTTGTTTTGGGTTGTCACCCGGTTGTCTTCATCTTCTTCATAGAGCTGTGAACTGTTTGTTTTATTGCGGTATGTAGTGGTTGGTCTTTGGACTGTTGAGAGTAGGATTAGAGGCTGGGTATGCTTGAGAAACTGGTGTTTTGAGCCACTCAAATAGAGCGAGACTGCTAGATTTCTTCTCCACAACCCTTGAAGAATATTGGAAAGGGAATTCAGGGCCTGAGGGACTGTGAAGCAGAGAAAGGACTAATTCCTGGTGTTGGGTGTGTGGATGTCTTAGAGGTCAGGGTTAGCTCTAGCGTAGGTGTCCTTAGCTCTCCATTGAGGCAACCAGCTTAGCATTTATCCTTTCCTAGCTCCTTGATGGCCTGATAAACCCTATTGTGTGGGCTTGGCTGATTTGTGTATCTTGGCTATGTGTAAGCCTGCTTTGACCCTTATTCCTTGAGGAATCATGCCCAGCTCGGGGCTGGCAGTGTTGCTAAGAGATTGATGAGCATGATGGCCTATGGTTGGGTGGAACGTTGCAGTGACGTAGCTGGTTGCAAGACGAGTTCTTTCTAAGATAAGTATTCTTGACTATTTCGTCTCTGCATTTATATTTACTGATTAATGAATATGATGAACATGTGGCATGATTGAATGATCGTATGTTTGCTTCCGTTATGTATATGAAGGATTATGCATCTTAGTATGTCTTATGTTTAAGCTTTTTATTTTAGCATTATATGGTTGTTCATGTTCATGGGGCTATTATCCCCGTATGTCTGGTGATAGTAGCATCCTCTTCACCGGTTTAAGGGTCGGGGACATTACAGTATGGTATCAGAGCTCAAGGTTGGAGCATGGGCCTAAATGGGCCATGAAATATCAGATAGCAAAGGCAAGTTGCCTTCTGCTTAGCAGCAATCAGAAAATTGTGGCAGGAAAATTCAGAAAATTTTCTAAGTACCAGAATCATCGGCCGTCGGAAGACGTTAGTGTTTCGTGCGCCTGTTGTTGCGAAAGCCTAGAGCACTAGTCTTTTGACGAGGAAACGTTTCGACTGCCGAAGCTGATGTGCTTCAGTTTGTCGATCAAAAAAGAACAATTGATTTGATTGGCGATGGATAGGAGATGGTCGAGCCGATGAAGCGGTGGAAGAGGGTAAAGAGAAAAAATTTGAAATTTTTTTCTAAGTCTGACCATCGGCAATCGGCAGAAGATAATTGTTTTCATCGCTGATGGAATTGCCGATAAACTACATTGGAAACATTTAGCTGATGGTGCACCGCTGTTGCGGCAGTCTAAGACACTATCCACTCGAAGGATAGTTGATTTGACGGCCGATGTGGCGGAAGACAGAGGAGGAAATTTTCGAAATTTTTTCTAAGTGTTGACTTCGTCGGCCACCGAAAAATGTTAGTGGTATTCATCGCCGATGAACAGTGAAAGGAATTAGTGGTTTAAGCGCCACTGTTGCATAATCCTAGTGCACTAATCCTCCGACGGATACAGGTTCCACTTATTGATGCCATGATGGTTGTGTTTCAGTCGTCGGTTGGAGGAGAATAGTCATTGTCATCGCCAATTAATAGAAGATGGAAGAGCTAACGCAAGAAGAAAATTCAAAAAAAAATTCCAAGGCACAAGATCGTCGGCCATAAAAAAATGTTAGTGCTATGAGTCGCCAGTGGACATCAGAATAAGTTAGGAGTTCACGCACCCACCGTTACGGAAGTCTAGAGCACTAAGCTTCCAACGGACAAACGTTCCAAATGCCGATGCCATGATAGTTGTGCTTTAGATCGGCCATCGAAAGTTACTAGTGGATCAGGCCACCGATCAAAAAAGGTTCAAAAATGATAAACTGCCATTGCGGTTGCTGAGTAAACTACCTCGCCGATGCATTAGTCCTTCCACTACCGATGCCGATGTGTTGATTTAATAGTATTATACATAAAAATACGATGACGTTTAGTGTTTGGGGGTGCCGACACTGCAGGATTATTGAGGGTTAAATTGCCAAAATGGCGGTGATGAATAGTTGTTCAGATCACTGATGCCATTGGTCGAGAAAATATGAAGGAAATAAAAAAAAATTCGTCTAAGTGTCGAACACATCGGTGATTGGCAAAAGATAGACAATGGCAGCACCGATACAACGTCGAAAAATAGAGGGTGAAGGTGCCAATGCGGCGGAGGAATAAAGGAAGTTTTCACTGAAAAATTCTTAAGTATGGAGATCATTGGAAGAAATTAGATGATCGTGGGTCCATCATTGCGGCTGCCATGTGGAATGGTACTCCGATGGAAAATGACCTCGACTGCCGACTCCGAAGTGGCCAGTGCATCCGATTTCCAATACACAATAGCCCTCGGCAATGCCGATAAAATGATAAAGGCCGAAAGCTGAGGCAACTGAGGATCCGATACTGTGAAAAACCTTAGTTATTGGACTATCGCCGTTGCGGAGGACTATGTAACTAACCATCCGACGAGCGAGTAGTTAGTCACTCCGATCGTCGATGCCGCGATAGGTAAAATTTCGATCACCGACACATATTAGTTTTGGCATCACTGATGCGGATCGGAAGCCTAGACAACTACGTACCCGAAACACCGGCAAAAGTAGAGGAACAGATCGCCGATGAGCAGCGGAGAAGATTAGTGATTTTGGCCGTTGAAACGTCAGAACGATAGTTGGAAGGAGACCCGATCCTGTATAAGGAAATTTGGGTTTTTCAAAGATGGATTTTTTGAGCAAATTCCAACTATTTTTTAGTGGATTTTAGCAGATTGTCAGTGGATTACAGGGCTGAAAAGGAAGAAAATTCCAGGTGACTGAAGTTAGCATTCCTGACCAAAATACAGTTGTATGTTTTGCCATCATTCTAGAAGTGGTGAGGTTTTCACACCCAAGGTCAGAATGAAGCATATGGATAGGCATTGGAAAGCTTATCCAACAGGGAACAAGGGAAAGTCACTAGAATCTGAGTGTGGAGAAGCAAGTGCTAGTGATTGCATGAAAGAGAAATGTGATGCTGTCAATATGGAAAAATCCAGGAATTGCATGCCTAGAGGTAGCAAGACCATGAAGTCAAACCAGTTGTTGTGTGGAAGAGGAGTTCCATGCAAAGATGAAGGACTTGAAAAGGGAAATTTCCTTAAACCCGATCTTGCTAGTTATGATTACAAGTTTTATACATGAAATGTATGAGGATTTGCCTTGCATGCATAGGATATTACATGTTGATAAGAATAGTGAGGATTGTAAATTAATAATGAGCCACTAATGATAATTATTGCATTGGTGTTGGCATTAGTGGAAAAACCAACGACAACATGGACATGGTTGAATATGTTACTGATGCTGACGAATGTGACTAGAAACCCTATGAAGAAAGGGATAAGGCAACAAGTCCAAAATCAAAAGTTGGTGAGCAAATTCTATAATCTCCTGCAAAGGACCAACCAAACTGGTAATGTCAAGGGTGTAAGTAGGACCCATGAAGGTAAGGGTTTAATTATGACAATTGCCTGGAGTTGTAAAGGTAAGAGATATCATACCATGTGGATATTTGAATGCTATACTACATTCATATAGAAATGTGTCATGCCTGTATATGTTGATTGAGCTTAGTAGCCCAAGGAAAGTAAGTACTGATGGAAGTAGTCATGGTTAGGCCATGCATGGTATGTTTAAATGCATAGTATTCCTGAATCGATGCAAGGTAGCATTGAGTGGATATGCATAAAAAGATTTCATAAATCTTGTAGTTATGCATTGAATGGATGCATATGAAGGGTGTGAGTAAATGATTACATAAGTATGGGTGCAATTGTTGTGATGCATTGCATGAATGCTTTGAGATAGTGCATGTGATATTATGAATAACTAATGGCTGAAATGATGAATTAATGAAAATTCTGGAACCATTTCAAGAGTTGTTATGAATGCAGGATAGTAAGTGCATGAAGAGAGTAGTCAGGACCAACTGGCTGCGAGAAATTCTCTATGGAAGGGCAAGGTGGTACAAATGATACGCTTGTGAACTAAGGAGTATCTAAACATTTCATTAAATTGCATAAATGATGTGACTGTACCCTGTAATTTAAAGTATGATCATGATTGCATGAAGTAAATGAGTTTTGGTAATATTGATGTGATTAATAGCTGGAAGTATTGGAATTTTATAAATTATAAAATTGCTTCAGTGATTGTTGCAGCAATGAAAAGGTTATATGCATCAAGACTTACCAAGTGTTTGGCTGATTGAAGCTCAGGTTTCAGGTAGATTGTTTGGAGCATGGCAATGAGAGTAATACCATGACAAAGGCCGGAATCTACCATGTGAAAGAGCCAAACCTCATGAGAAGAGTCTCATGGTTGTGATAATAGTTTGTATGCATAATGAGTTGTAAATTTGAATTTGTGAATTTCGGATTTGAGAAATTGCTGACAACTACTAATCACTATTGGCTTGCATAAGATTGTGTCAGGAAGTGGGTATTCATGTTATGCTAGTAAGCATGAAATTATAATGGGAATAGTGGTGCTTCTTACAAGAGACCCACAAATGAGGATCGCCTCATTGCCAAGCGAATCAATTTTTGTAGTAAACAGAGTTGCAAATTCTCATTGAATTTAATTGCTAATGTCATTGCTTGGTTATGGAACAATCAAATTTGGATTATATTATTGGATAATGATTGATTGTTTGGGTAGTTGATGAATGTGCTAGGGGTACACACTGCAGGAAGATCATGTGTGATGGCCTGCAGGAGCCAAACTTCATGGGAAGGTTTTCCCCTTATCTTGGAAATGGGTTTCGGGTGAAACCCCATTGGACATTTGGAAAATGTCTCATCTGCACTACATGTTTGGTAAGCAACATGAGTGAGATGGTATAGATTATGTCGGTAAGACATGAGTGGATACAAAATGAAAAGGGGAGTTGGGATGGCAAACCAAGGGATTGTCAACTTAGAGAAGGAATCCCCCATTCCTCCTTAACAAAGGAATACTACCTCGGCAAAGGGATAAGTGTTCTATGACCCTAGATAAGAATATGCATGTCAAATTGTTAAATTCAATATGCAGAGCATGTTTTGATTTTGTTTCCATTATGGCAGATTTCTTGAGTATGCATAGGGCCTACATGGCACACACCGGAAAAGGGTGCACACTTTTCTAATGTCGGATCATGGAAGGGTTTTTCAATATTGATTACACCCTAGGGAGTGGACGCACTCCTGGTGTCTCAATACTTGATAGTGAATGGTGTGAAATATGGTTACAATTTTAGAGCAAAAACGCTAATGAATATGCTTGTGTTGTCATGCTAAAAAAATGTAGTCTGGTACTGTACACTAAATGGACAATGGCTTGAGCTCATCCTACCTTCTACATCGAAGGAGACATTCCTGAGGGACTGTTAACTCAGAGAAGGGAGTGGTCTCTCTAAAGAGCATAGAGAAGGAGACATTCCTGAGGGACTGTTAACTCAGAGAAAGGAGTGGTCTCTCTAAAGAACACAGAGAAGGAGACATTCCTGAGGGACTATTAACTCAGAGAAAGGAGTGGTCTCTCTAAAGAGCACAGAGAAGGAGACATTCCTGAGGGACTGTCAACTCAGAGAAGGGAGTGGTCTCTTGTGTGATATGGGGTAGTGGAGTTAGAGGTCACTACTGGAAATGAAACCTGGAAATGGTCGTTTATTGTTGATATAAGTGCATGTGTTATTGTTGATGGCCTAATAAACCCACTATGTTGGCTTGGCTGACGATTGGTTGTTGACATAAGTACAAGAGATTTGTTGACGGTTTGATAAACCCAACTGAAGGTTGGATTGACTGTGCCTGATATATATATAAAATGATGTTGTGAAGCAGTCTGCATGCTGACCTAACATCCAAGTCCATAGGCGATCCCAAGGCTTGCAAAGCAAAGCAGGATCCTATGGACCAATGAGGAAACACACAATACAGATAAGTATTGGATTATTTTGCAATTATTTCTTATGAATATGCATGTGTATATGATTTGGTTATGATGTTTTAAGCCCTTTCTTAAGAGGTAAAAACCGATGGGAATAAACTAAACATGTGAATCTATTCAATGTTTGAATATAGGTATCGCTGGAAGCGAGGACTATGAAAACATCCTAGGGGTGCATGGGGACATGTGACTGTCCTGAAGAGCTCAGAATGAGCAGCAATGAAAAAGGTGCTAGTGAGACTGTGAAGGTCCTAGCAGCCGGGACCAACCATGTGGGGAGGCTCCATGGTTGAGAGATCTAAAATAGACCGGAGACACTAAGTGTCATGACCAAGAGGGATTGGTCCAGCATTCATGGTGAACTGAAAGAGGCTGAGAGCATGAAAGTCACAGCGGTGGTGTGGATTCTAGGATGGAACAAAACAAAGAGGGGAAAAGCTCTTGCTGCTCTCTCTTGCCTTTTTTATTATATCTATATATAATTATGCATTGTGAAAACAAAAGATTGTTGAATGCATGTATGACTGAAAATAGAATGTGTGTATTTACTTAAAAGTAAATTGTGAATGCTGGGATGGTTAATTCCCTACCCAAGAATGGACATGAATGAGCTCAAGTGTCTGTTGGGAAGGCATGAAAAATATGAATGTCTCCTTGATGAGACTTGGACTGTCATGCCAATTGGGAAATTAATTGACTGATATTAATGCTTATATTATGCTTGGTCTAACAAAATTTCAATGATGCATTTCACAAGTAAGAAAGGTGAAATCCAGTGGTGCACAATAATCATGGCAGTAGACCAAAAGTTGCTGGACTTCGCTGGAAGTCTCCTTCAAATGATTTCCACGACCCAAGAGAATCTTTGAGAAATGCTCAAGATACAGAAAAGGCAGAATGAGATGAACCACCATATTTTGCAAGACTCTATTGGTTTGCAAAAGGAGGTAAAAATCCTTCTGGGGGCAATTCATAAAGGCAAAGAAAGTGGATCAATGATGGGACATTCATCCAAGCGATCCATTAAGAAATGGTCTAGGCATGAAGACTCAAGGGAAATTGAGTCGGTAAAGATGAAGCAGCCAACGAAATGTTGGAAATGCAGAGGACATCATTTATGCTGGGACTGCCCAATGAGGGAACATAAAGAGGGCAGCAGTCACAAAGTTCCTCGATTTGGGGATGAACCGAAAGATAAGAACCAGCAAGAGAAGCTCGTTGAATCCGAGGGGCTTGGTCCTGAAAGTTCAAAGTAAATAATTGAACCTAGGACAGATCTGCAAAATTTTTGAAATTTTGAATGTGCAAATTGTATATTTATTCCTATGTATTGGAACACCAAGGACGGTGTTATTCCAAGGGGGAGGGGATTGTAATACCCCAGTTTTGACCCCGTTTGCATTAAAAGGTACATGATGTATAATTGTAATTAATCGTGGTGAGGAGCTAAAGGAAAAAGCCCCACCATCGATTTGGTTGTGTATGTTTCGGCAAGAGGGATCGTTGCTGATGGTATATCGTGCTATCTGGCACATTAGAATTTTGACATCATGTAAGTATGCACATTAATTAAAATAAACCTAGAGCCAGCTACGACGGTGCAACGTTAAATGAAAAGGGCATGATTCTTATGGTTAAGGGGGGGTTGTCTAACCCGTGGGGGCATTGGGAGTTTTCCATGTGTCGACCACCTTATTTATTCTGTTGTTAGTGGGGGCAGCTAGGTCCAGGTAGGAAACCACTATGCTCATGCCTACACTCTCTCCAAGACGCCTTGGCTAATCATCCTGTCTACTCTCCCCACCACCGACTGTTCATTTTCCTCATGCAGGGCGGAGTTAAAATGGAGGAAAATTCATTATTGAGGGGTTTGTTCTCCTCTGCCTCATGGAATACTGGTTTGTGAACTGGTTCTTTCTCATGTTCACGCAAAAAGCCTAGGTTCTTGCCTCCACCATTGCCGGACTGCGAAGGTTTGCCGTGGTTGTCACCGTGGGATGTTTTTCCATGGTTCCCATGTCTTCCTCTTGTTTATGTTGAGGGTTTATTTTTCCCCTGCTTGCATTCCTACTGTAGTCCGTCCAGACATTTCATTATTGATCATGGACTGTGGTTTTCTTTTATTGCTTATGGTATGTGTTTAGGTTCCTCCCCTGTCCAGGATTGAGAATCAGACTTCTCTCCCATTTGGGACTGTGTGAGGTTGTCGTCGTTTCCTTATAAGACTAGGGCTGCTGTTGATTTACCCTGGTTTCGGGTTGTTGTGTAATGTTGCCGTTGTTTCCTTATAAGATTGGGGTTGCTGTTGATTTACCCTGGTTTCGGGTTGCTGTGTAATGATGTTGTCGTTTCCTTATAAGATTGGGGCTACTGTTGATTTCCCTGGTATTGGTTGATGCATGTGCCAATATATTGTGGGGTTGTTGTCGAGTGTTTTGGCCATGCTAGGACCAAGAACAGCTCTGAAATGTCTTGTTTGACCTGAGCTGTGTTCACCTTTTCATTTGGGGTTGTCACCCGGTTGTCTTCATCTTCTTCACAGAGCTGTGAACTGTTTGTTTTACTGCGGTATGTAGTGGTTGGTATTCGGACTGTTGAGAGTAGGATTAGAGGTTGGGTATGCTTGAGAAACCGATGTTTGGAGCCACTCAGATAGAGTGAGACTGCTATCTTTCTTCTCCACAACCCTTGAAGAATATTGGAAAGGGAAGTCAGGGCCTGAGGGACTGTGAAGCAGAGAAAGGACTGATTCCTGGTGTTGGGTGTGTGGATGTCTTAGAGGTCAGGGTTAGCTCTGGTGTAGGTGTCCTTATCTCTCCATTGAGGCCACCAGCTTAGCATTTAGCCTTTCCTAGCTCCTTAACTGCCTGATAAACCCTATTGTGTGGGCTTGGCTGATTTGTGTATCTTGGCTATGTGTAAGCCTGCTTTGACCCTTATTCCTTGAGGAATCATTCCCAGCTTGGGGATGGCAGTGTTGCTGAGAGATTGATGAGCACACTGGCCTATGGTTGGGTGGAACGTTGCAGCAACGTAGCTGGTTGCAGGACGAGTTCTTTCTAAGATAAGTATTCTTGACTATTTCATCTCTACATTTATATTTACTAATTAATGAATATGATGAACATGTGGCATAATTGAATGATCGTATGTTTGCTTCTGCTATGTATATGAATGATTATGCATCTTAGTATGTCTTATGTTTAAGCTTTTTATTTCAGCATTATATGCATGTTCATGTTCATGGGGCTATTATGCCCATATGTCTGGTGATAGTAGCATCCTCTTCGCCAGTTTAAGGGTCGAGGACATTACAATATTATGGTTCATACACAACATTAAACATATTCATAAAACCCATTGAAGCTTTGTCGATTCGATTACTTATTCATAAATTAATACATTATCACAGTTTGCAGCAATACACAAAACAACACACACATTCAGCATACACCATTCGACACATTCATAATTCAAACGCTTTTGTTTGCGCACATAGCCTACATACCTTCCTCCCCAATCCCCATTACATTGAGTACACATATACAACTTGTGGATCAACAGTATATTCATGACTCTTATTCATCTTCAACATAACAATACATAATCATTCTATCGACATTACAAAAGTTAACTTCAACCAACCCCAAAAATACCAACCCATTACATTTTTATAGGTTCTACTGGACGACTTTACATTCCATGCCCACTAACCCAAAAGTGGACAAACATTTCGAGTGAATCACTGACTTTTCCATTGGACTTTGTCAATATAATTACATTTCCCCCAAATTATGCCCAAAATTTTTGAGCTGGCCAATTCAACACTTGCTCTGTCACAACCCCATTCACATTGATCTTGGTTCCAAAACTTAAAGATCAAAATTTAACCAAACTTACCTAGGTCCAACAATTACCTCAACACATGAGGCACCACCTAAACACATGAGGATGTATCTTGACACACAAGACCTTAGCCTTAACAAACATGGTCGTACATCACCATCAATTTGACATACAAAGCACTTTCCTCAACACATGAGGCCTAACCTTTACACATAATGCTTAGTCATTCTTGATTCCAACTAAATATTGTTCTCCAAGTTTATTGAGTCCAAGTCAAGCTCTCTAAGGCACTACCTTGACACATGAGGCCCAATCATGGTGCATAATATGGACTTGGATAATGACTCATGATGTTTTAACTTTAACACTAACATCGATTCGATAAGATGAGTTTTTTTCCTCTTGGGGGAATATACATTTTAGGACTACCACTTTCCCTTTTTCAAAAGGGCCCATGTTTGGGTTAGGCCTTCCTCCTAAACCTTTTCACTCTATTTTTGTTGTGTGAGTTCTAGTATCTTGGTTTGAATACGTTTTAATGCAGATATCTCTTCCTGGAGTGGTGACCTAGTCTTTTTATAACCTCTTAGACTTATTGGATTCCCCTGGTGTACAGTTAGTCTCCACACCTTAAATTCATCTAGAAAGTTCTCCTCATATGATTAATGAACTGCCTGATTCTTCGGGCTCATCTAACTCGACAGGGTCAATTATTACTCCACTCTCCATGATCAATCTTGCAAACTTTTTTGTGGGTCCACTTTCATAGGGGTCTAATGGCACAATTTTGGGACCTAATGAGAAGAATTCAAGTTCTTTGCAGAGTATAGGTGAGGAACCCTCTCCTTTGGTCATCAATAAATACAATGGTTAATTTTTAAGATCAAATTTTGGGATGAAGAAAATTTGGGGATGTGGGTTAGGAAGGAGTAAATCCCTTTCCAATACTTCTCCCAAGTTTAGGGGTAAAATATCTATTATTAACTCAGCTAGATCACAAGAGTTTGAAGGGGTTGCTTAGAGAAAGAAAACCCAAATCTGGGTTTCCTTAATGTCAGCTATCTCCCTCAATTATGGAGGGCTAGGGATTCTGTCCAAAAAACTTGCTCTGAAAATGTTAATCTGTGTATATAGACCAGAGGTTATCATTCTACAAGAAACCTTATCTACTTAGGATTTTATTATTGAGGACCTCAAAAGACTTCTTCCAGGATGGGATTTGTGTGTGATGATATTGTTGGTAGCTCTTGAGGTTTGATTATAGAATGGATTACTAATGATTTCCTATGCAGTAATAGTTGGTCATTTACTACAAGTATAGGAGAAATTTTATTTTCCAGAGAGATATGTATGACATACTATTTTATGAATGTTTATGAGCCATATCAATAGAGAATGGTATATAGGGACAAAATTGTTGGAGCTATTTTCTTAGTAGCAAATAGAATGATTTTTTGTGGTGATTTAAATTTCATCATTGGAGAGGTGTAAATTTGGGGACAACTGGCACATAAAGACCCTCTAGTAGAGTACTTTAGCAGAAAATTATTTAAGCACTCTCTTTTGTACTTTGTTATGGTGCATTTGAATCCCACTTGGAGAAATATGAGAATGGGTTAGGCCTATATCACTAAAAGACTTGACAGATTCATCATTGATGAAGGTACTCTCCAATATGCATCACATATTTGTCAATGGGTTGGAGTGGGTGGAAATTCAATTCATCATCCTATATTTATTGAACTCAAACAAAGGATGAGAAAACCACCCAACCCCTTCAAATTTGATGTTATATGGTTGAAGGACATTGAGTTTTGACAAATGATCCATAAGGCTTGGATCCCTTTTGATGCATATAGTCCCACCTCTATAGTTATCCAATTCAACAATAATATTAAGCAGACAAAAGATATGGTAGTCCCTTGGATTTCTCACAAGAGACTTGAACAATCTTGGATCAAAAAATATAGAAGCAACACTTGAATATTTTCACACCAGATTCCTTGAAGGATATGATTCTATTGAACAAAAACAAGAGTTTATTCTATTGGGGAAGCATAGAAGAAAGTTTCTACAAGATGAGGAAGCTTCAACCAAGTTGCAAAGAAAATCTATCTGGTTACAACAAGGTGAACACAATACAAAAAAAAATTCATAATCACATTCAATACCGGAAAATTACTAATTCTATTTGGTAACTGCTAGATGAGGATGGTAATGATTATGCATGGTGCCATGATTTGGATAATTTAGGTGTAAAGCGTTTCAAAAAAATCTATTCAGATGATTAGGGAATTTATTTTCTCTAGATGATGAGTCTTTTTGTTGCCTTTCAACTTCCTTCCATTATGGATGAAATTAAGGAGCCTATTAGATCCATGCAGAACGATAAAATCCTTGGGCTTGATGGGTGGCCAATGGAGTTTTATGAAGGTTTTATGGAGCTTTTTGAGAAGGATATGCTAGCTATTATTGAGGAATCAAGGATAAAGGGAAGGATTCTGGCTATATTCAACTCAACATTCATAGTAATGATTCCTAAAAAAGACATAGGAATTACTTTGATTATTATAGACCAATTTCACTGTGCAATTGTATCTACAAGTTAAAAACAAATGATATTGCCAGGAGAATCAAAGGAATTCAATCAAAAGGGGTTTCAAAGGAACATTTTTCCTTGCTAGAGGGGAGACAAATTCATGATGTTGTTGATATAGCCTAGGAGGTGCTTCAGTTAGCTAAAATTAGAAATATGCATGTTGCTGCTATAAAGGTTGATCTTAGGAGAGGCTACGACCAGGTAAATTGGGCATACCTTCACCTGGCTTTGCTACAAATTGGTTTCCATATACCAACTATTAGTTGGATGATGCCATGTGTACAATTTGTCTCATATGTTGTATTGATTAATGCATATGCTTAAGCCTTCTTTAGACCTGGAAGAGGGCTAATATAGGGCTTCATTTAGCTCCTCTTCTATTCATATTGATTGTTGAAGGACAAGTAGATATCTCCATATTACAAATGAAAATGGTCCTTTTAAAGGGATAAAGGTGGCCGATAATATTAGAATTTCACATCTACTATTTGTAGATGATATATTGATCTTAATAGATGGATCTAGATGAGATGGTAGGATACTAAAATCGCTTTTATATACTTACACTAAAGCCATAGGTATGGCTATTAATGAAATGAAGTCTTCAATATCCTTCATGAATATAAATCATGAATCAGAACAATGGATTAGATCACATTTCAAT
Organism: Pseudotsuga menziesii; assembly: GCA_001517045.1. Lineage (NCBI taxonomy): Eukaryota > Viridiplantae > Streptophyta > Pinopsida > Pinales > Pinaceae > Pseudotsuga > Pseudotsuga menziesii. The sequence continues at coordinate 49,531 of LPNX010483851.1, forward strand.
TTCATTGAGGTGAATGTAGAGCAGGGGATTTACTATCAAACCCAATGACTACCAAAAAAAGGACTCGACTTGGTTAGTCAACAAAGTCTAGAAGACAATTCATCTTTGGTGTAACATCTGGTTATCTAAATGAGGTATACTTCTCCTTATGAAATCCATCCTCGAAGAAATTCCAGTCTACTAGGCGACTTTAGCACATGTACCCATCAACATCTTGGATAACATCTATGGAATGGACACAAGGTGCACAAGCCTTTCCAATGGGTTGCATGGGACAAAATTACTTTGCCAAAGGAATTTGGAGGTTGGGGGATACAATACCCACTCTATTTTGTTAGAGCTCTCTCTACAAAGATTGTTTGGAGGATTCTAAAATAAAAATATTTATGGACACAAGTGGTTTATCAAAAATACATCTCTCCACTTTCCATTGAGGAGTTTTCCAGAAGTAGGAATAAAATCTACAAAAATGTTTCCATTAAGTAGAAAGATATAGTTAATGCATTTGACCTTGTTGTTGATTGGTTACAATGGAGAATAGGTGATGGAATACAATTTAGGATTTGCATTGATCCATAGAGAGGTATCTTGGATGGACATGTGTTACTAGATCATATGGTTGATTCTTTGCAGGAACAAGGGTATTTATTTGTTTTGTAGAATAATAATGTTATGTATACTAGTTTTCACAGTCAATCTTGGTATCAATTTGAGCATCTGGGATTCCTTCATGAGGGTAAGGTTACGTGGGAGAAACATATCAATGCATTATAGAACAACCATATTAGATTGACTTATAGAGATGAGGATATAATATTGTGCAGGAATCTAGCTTGTGGTAGGTACACTCCAAATCTGGGTTACAAAGTGACGAGAGAGGAAGAGGACAACCCTAAACTTTTGTGGTGGGACTATGAGATTTAGAGGCTCAATTACATGCTAAAGATTAAAATTTTTACATTGTTAGAAATATTTAATAGAATACATGTATGGGACTTCCTCAAAAAAAAATTATGAAGGTCCTAGGAGATGTCCTCTGTGTAGATCCAACAATGAAACAATTTCTCACTTGTTTATCCAGTTCTCTTATATGCATAGAATGTGGTACATCATTCAACAGGTGAAGGTTTTTTTTTATTGGACTAGATCTAATCTGCAACAAGATTTGAAAACCTAGTATAACTCTCCTCTATCCACATATTATGTCTCCCTCCTTGTTTTGTTGATCATGAGCTCTTGCATGGCCTGGAATAAGGAAACACTGGGGGACTATCATATCTCTCCAAAGGTATGTGATTATAGGAGCTTGGAAATGATGGAATCTACTCCATAGTTGAAAATCATTAAGAATGTCAAAGGTATTAATGAAGAACAAGTGGATAGACATTACCACCGGTGCTTCTTTGATGGGGCCTCCCAGGGTGAGCCTGTTGTGGGAGGAGTTCGGGGTATTATTTATTCATCTGATATTGAATGGAAGAATTCCTCCTTCACTTGGTAGAAGCACAAGCAATTGTGTTGAATTGTTGTTTTTGAAGATCGCTTCACATTTGGCACTTTCAAAGGGCATACAAAGAATACAAGTCTTTGAATACTCCAGTCTTATTATCAAATGTATGAGTACAATATAACTTCAAAGAATATCTATATGTAGCCCATTTTTGAAGAATTGGTGAGAATTGCTTCAAGATTTCATGAAATCAACTACCATCATGTGTTTAGAGAGAGATTATATCAAATCAACATTATAATATTGGGCTACAATTTGGGGAAGGAGTTTGACATAAATGGGAGTGCTAGAATGGCACTATCACAGAGGATATTTCGAGACCCGTTAACTTTTAAATAAAAAAATCCCCATAAGAGTTTCATTGATGAATACATATAAACTGTGAGGCTCAATATTTTGTTTTTTTTGAAGGATACATGATTGATGATGTTGACAGATACAAGTTTTGAAGGATACAGGTTTATTCAAAACGTGTTGTCTATTGTAACTTCCTCTATTAAAATATGGATGAATACTTGTTGTAATTCTCTAATTTTTGTAAAGGACTGAATTTTTTTGAAACAAACCTTCTAGATGGGAAACACAATATAATTGAGTCCTTTTTGGCTATAAAGAAGGTGGTTAATTTATAAGAATGAATTGTGATATTTTTACTTTGGAAAAAAAAGGAACTTAGAACACACTTTTAAAAGTTAGTGACGAGACACCATGTGAATTCAATAGGAAAAAAAAACATGCATTTAACACATGGGGAACAAGCATCTTTGAATTCTTCTCGAATGGCATATGTATTTCTTTAGTCGCTTGTTTATTTTAACATTAATGACAAAAGAAAAAAAATAATGTATGTATAAAAAATATGGTTGCTCTGTGGTGAATTGGCTTATTTATGGTTGGAGTTAGCTTGTTATTAATAATGCTTAAGGGGTCATGTATTGGTTGAAGATAAGTTAATTGTGTTTCCTTTTTGTTGATATGTGCAAAATTCCTGGCTCAAAAGTAGGGGATCGCCTTGATGTGATCTTTCAATTAGACTTTACATTGTTTAGAATAGGGAACCCATTCATATTTTGGCTAGAAAGTTGTTATTGTTTTTAGTGAAATTGAAGATGAAGTGTGAACACAAAATATATGTGTTGGATGCAAAAATATATGTGTTGGATGCAAAACTATTATACCTATCTGTTGATTCCTGGAAAATACTAGGTAGTGACAGTAGGGATTCTCCCCAATAACCAATCCCAATTAGATCATTTATCATTTGGAATAGGGAATTTGACCGGTTAGCGGCTTGGCTACCGTAGAATTAAAGGAATGTTTTAAAGCTATTTTACTGATTGCAGTATGGTCTACTGTTTATGTAATTTTATGTTTTATGAATGATATGCAAGTGCCTAAACTAAATGCAAGTGATGGTGGGTAAGAACCTCACTAGAGATGTGCAGGTCTTCCCTCCATCTTACAGCTCCTTCCCCACAGTCACTCTACAGAAGAAAAGAACAACTAATCTATTCTAACTATCCCCAGGGAAAAAAATCAATATTAACATGAGTAATGTACTGTATTGTTTGCACATAGAATTTTACAGATAGCTGATAAACTCTGACTACATAAATACAGCAGAAAAAAATAACACAGAGATAGCTCTGTGAAGCTAAAGCATTCATCACTCATTCATTGCATAAGATTCATAACAGAAAATGAAATCATTCATAACACAGAAATAGTTTAGTGGGTTTAGAACTATCTCACAAATTGTACAGCATGCTAAAACAGAAATAATTCCTCATTCAGTGATCTACACAACATGTTTTGAAACTCATGCAGTCCTCTCTCCAGCAAAAATTCAGTTCTCTTTATTATAAAAAGAAGTACTTCTCCTTACAAAAAATTTCAACATATGAGAGCCAAAAAAACTACATCATCTCTTTTACTCTATTCCTACTTATACATTTACAAAATGACTTTTGGTTACCCATGCCCTTTGGGCTTCCCCACATCTTGGATACAAAAATTTCATCTTCAAGTGTGCTCACTAGGAAAATAGAATAAATACAAAATATTACATTAAATTATCCACTTTTGAATAAAACAAAAAATCCTAGGTAGGCCTAGCCACTCCATCTACGAATTGCTTCCATGCAGCTGCATATTCAACTATGCTACTGAAATCCATAGGCTCTAGTATTTTGACTGACACCTCATGTATAGCTAGTTGCGATTTTATTTCTGCAACCTTCTGAGGAGTGACCCTAAGCTGGTCCTCCAGCAAGAAATTACCTCCTAATAATGGTATTTGACAATGCCAAGGCATCCCTTTCTGCTTCCAGGATCTAATAGGCCTCCTGTAGTCTATCTAAATACAAAAGGGTGGCATTGTACTTCCTCTTTGTTTCTCGGCCTACTCGCTCTTCTTTCCTCAAGGTTTCCTCAATTGAGGCCACCTGCTCTACATCTTCATCTACACTTTTTACAATAGTTTTCTCAGTAACTATGGTAACCTCGGGCTGGGTTCCCATTTTCAATGTCTTCTCGGGTCTCCATACAATTGATTTCTGCTTGGGGTCAAAGAATACATCATCCAAACTTGCAACTTCATGCTACTTCGACGGAGTGAAGGGTACCAACCCTAACTCAACAAAAGGAAGATGACCTCCTTTTAGTATATCTCCTAAGGTGAAAGGGAGACTTTCTGGATTATTTTGAGTAATAGTATGCTCCTGAGTTTCCCTATCTATATCCTCCATCTCTTTCTATTTGAGTTCTCATGCTATCTTCTTAGCTTCTTCTTTTGCTTTGTCTGCTAATTCCCTTTTCATTATTTCTTCTGCTTCATTTTGCTTCTGCTCCTCATCTTTCCTTCTTTTCTCTTCCTCTTCCTTTTAGCTCAGTGCCTCTTCGACCAACAAATTTCTTGCGCCTTCTACTAATCTTTGGGTGGTTTCTTCCTTTTCTTTCTGTGCAGCTTCTTCCTCTTGTCATTTCTGTTCGGAGGTACTGCTGTTGCCACCTTTTCCTCCTATGACCGTGATTTTCTTCTTGAGGCACTTGTTTAGAGCAGTCATATTACAAGCATTCCAATGCACTTCTTCTTCCTTGTCGAAATGATCAAAGTACTCGAAGATTACTTTTACAAGTGCACGATGTGCAACCATCTTACCTTAAGCATCATTTTTGTGAAAGCTTTTTTCACCGAAATGGAAGATTTGTAGATCTTTCACAAACTCTGGTTCACTTTTGACCTTGGTAAACTTATAACTTCCGACATAAAATGGCATCGACGAGAACACAGAATTCTTCATATCAAACAATTAACTCCCAAAACCATCCAAGAAGAGTTGTCTCACTGCTTCTTTATGTACCACATAATTAGTGGCATACTTGGGAAGCAATGAAGGGGATTTGGTTCCCCCATACATCCTCACATAGGTTCCCTTTTCTGAAAATAAATAGTCTCCATACTCCATTATAATTCCTGAGCCTCCTCAGATAGGAATTTACATTCTTCAAGGAAAATTAACTGGTAAAGGGGCATTAAGAAATCTTCACAAATGAGCTTATAAACATTGTGATATTTGTGAGCCCACAAAATCTGGTATGCTCCATATATGGGCCTATTCCTTCCTTCCACTTGCAATTTAGCTTCTCAAATGGGTGTAAACACAGTATACAATCAATCAGAAAGGATCCCATATAAAACTAAGACTTCCACCAGTGCAATCCTTCCTGTGTTGCAGCTATACAACAGGACAAACTGTTAGGTATGATATGTTCCCAATTGAACACATTCCCCTCCATGTTTATGTGGTACATGGTGTCAGATACGGACTAAACCTGTAGCAAAAACAATAAGATGTCTTAGCATCTCTACAGGTAGAAACCACGTGCATTCATATAAAAGAAATGAAGCAATACTGTAAAACTTGAAATGCATATATGGAAATTATCATTTCTCCTAGTAGAACATTCCTTCTAGAACAAGATTGACCAGTATATTTTACCATATCTTCTTTATCCATCGAAATGATTGTGCATTGTAAAACTTTCCATACCATCAAAAGCTAAACCTAAAGTAAGGATACAGACTGGGCAAAAAACCCTATTTCCCCTGCTAGCTATGTCTAAGGCACTTAAGTTTTAAAACTAAACGTTCCCTATGCACATTCTACGATATCTTGGAAGATATTAAACCCACTCATAACTTGGGATAAAATAATTAATCATTATTTGATTAATTATTCACCCACTACCTTAATTAGTTGGCACCCACTTGCACCTTAAAGTCAATACATGCCATCTATATCCTAGGAATGATTTATTTCTAATTTTTTGTTGATACTGACCACTTTTGACCATCCATAATTAGTATACAGGACTTTACAACAGATTCTTCTTTATTCTACTTTTTTTGTTTTTCCTGCTTTTCTATGGATAAGATAAAAGCTAGTCAACTAGGAAACTGGAAGCTTTTGTTTCCAACCCGTCCTCCATTATTTTTTCTCCATTTTCTAGGATTAGCATGTTTTTTCCATCTCCTTGAAAACTCACTCATTTTTTTTCCAACTCGTGAGGTCCTTGATAGATTTGGAAAGTGCTTTAGCCACCTATGGGGGTTTGCTATATTTTTATAAGTTAGCCTTTTTGAGCTTTATGAGTTGTTTCCATACAATTCAATTTTCCTATGAGGGATGTAATATTTATGTACACTATTTTTCATCATTATTCAATGGAAGGATACACACCAATATTCATATCTTCATTCATGTGATTCAATCTATTTTCTTCTCTCTATTTTTCCTGTGTATGCTTGTGAGAATTCTTAGTAGAAAGATCTATTTCCTGTACTTCTTCTTAGCATCATTTATCATACCATTGATCTATTATTTATACAAGGTATCATAGCTACAGGGAGCACAACCTTTCCATATTCTACAGATCATCAAGGTTGATCAAGTTCTACAGAGTTGAGGAGCACTTCCAGTCTCCTATCCCTCTCTGAAGAAGAGCTTGTCTAGCTTACAAGATTTTCTCCTAGTTTGTTTTGCAGGTTTCAGAGAGTGTCTCCTAGAGAATATCAACAAATTCAATATGGATTCAAAATTTCCTCTACTATCTCCTTTCAACTATCCCAATTCAAAGCCAAAGATGAGTGCATACTTGAAGAGGCAATGTCTCTTTGATGTCTCCATTGGTGCATTGAGCGAACCTGAGTATTATGAAGAGAAGATTGATTGGCTTAATAATTGTGATAGATATTATGGAATTATCTGTTTGTTAATATCTCCAAATATATATCATCTCATAGATTCTGCTGAATTTCCATTTGAGCTTTGGAAAATTTTGGACAAAGCTTTTGGTTTGCCGGAAATTGAAGATGAAGCATGGAGCGAACCTAGCATCTCCTCTTGTTCTCTCTCTCAAGATTTCTTGGCCTCTACATTCTCTGATGAAGTTAATCACGATGAATAATTTTTTCATACAGTTCATGTTGCTGCTTCCCTCTTTGATTCGAATGCTTCCTCCTTCAATTAAGAAGCAAATATTGAAAAGACATCTTTTTTTGTGTCTCTTGAAGGTGATTTTTCTTCTTATGATACTATTGATGAAAAAGAAGTAACATATGGAGCTATTACTGATATTTATGATGATCCTATCACCCATTTATTTTTCTCAAAATCTTCTATCTTATATTCTGATATCTATGTGCCAGATTCTTCACACCTTGTTCATACCTCTCTTCTTGATGGTGCACAACCCAGTGATTTCCAAGATGTTTGCTTAGCAAAATCAAGCCTTATTTGTGTCATACCACTTACCTTACTTGATCTCATGTGCTTTATAATATCCTCCTTTGTTATTGGCATCAATGCTCAGATCCTTCTTGAAGATTTTGAACATCTCATTCTTTCCTCCTTTCATACAGAGGATTCATTACCGGTGTATTCCCATGAGTCTATTTATATGCTTATATGTGATCCTTTGGATTCTGATTTAGAATCATATTTTTAGGTTGATACACATATAATACCACCATCCATACCATCTACCATACCTCTAAATAGTCCAAAGACTATACAAATTCCAAGCTCACTAGTTGATTCCTCATTAGTCTCTTATGCAGTGATATTTATCTTACATGGTTTGAAGTCTTTCCTATCTTTCAGTGGTTGGTTATCCATGTCCTTAGTAATATTTGGACTGATATTAAACCTGTTTGGATCTTTTCTAAACACTTATGGTTCATATATTATTCCCATCCATCATTCATATTTTTACACCTATCAGTTTTCCCCAGTTGCTCATAATTTTCCTAGTCTAGCCCTATATCCTCATGGAGCCACTGAAGCATTTTTCTTTGCTGTTCCATATGCTAGTATTTTTTAAATATTAGAGTTTTATCAGCCTCATATCATATCTATACAGGTGTTACATCAGATTGGAATATTGACATGTGATTCATATCACAATTTTGCAGCTATTCAGGGAATTGGGTGTGAAATAAATTGCCTTTTTTTGTACTCTTTGGAAAGGAGTATGCACGGATCTCTTTTCCATTTCAGATCAGAGTTTGACAGCAGCAAGAAGCATTCAGATAATTCTCCTACTTCATCAGTTGATGAGATACGAGGATTCTCTCCTCTTCCTTCTTGCAGGTTCTACACTCCAGGGCATGATCATGGAGTTCATGATTTCTTTAGCAAGTCCTTCATCCAGAAGCAGTTCAGTCAGCTAATTAAAGTGAATATGAAGATATGTTGAAGACATATTTCAAATTTTGTGCCTTTTCCTATCTTGAGGGAATATTTTCCCCATGTGGTTTTGCCTCTTTCCTCACTTTTCTGGACATAATAATTGTTAAAGGGTGACCATAGCCTTGTTGTTGGGCCCTATATGCATCTACATGCATCTATATTTTTTTTCATACCATCATAAAGTTAGACTTATAGGGGGTTGTTGGAATATATTAAACCCACTCATAACTTAGGATAAAATAATTAATCATTATTTGATTAATTATTCACCCACTAGCTTAATTAGTTGGCATCCAATTGCACTTTAAAGTCAATACATGCCATCTATATCCTAGGAATGATTTATTTCTAATTTTGGGTTGATATTGACCACCTTTTGACCATCCAGAATTAGTATACATGACTTTATAGCAGATTTTGCTTTCTTCTGCTTTTCCTACTTTTCCTGCTTTTCTATAGATAAGATAAAAGCTAGTCAACTAGGAAACTGGCATCTTTTGTTTCAAACCCATCCTCCATTAGTTTTTCTCCATTTTCTAGGATTAGCATGTTTTTTCCATCTCCTTGACAACTCACTCATGCTTGTTTCAACTCGTGAGGTCCTTGATAGATTTGGGAAGTGCTTTAGCCACTTATGGAGGTTTGCTATATTTTGGAAAGTTAGCCTTTTTGAGATTTATGAGTTGTTTCTATACAATTTGATTTTCCTATGAGAGATGTACTATTTATGTACACTATTATTCTTCATTATTCAATGGAAGGATACACACCAATATTCATCTCTTCATTCATGTGATTCAATCTCTTTTCTTCTCTCTATTTTCCTGTGTATGCTTGTGAGAATTCTTAGTAGCAAGATATATTTCATGTGCTTCTTCTTAGCATCATTTCTCATAGCATTGATCTATTATTTCTACATGGTATCAAACAAAAAATCCTTCGGGACCTACGCAATACCCTTTATGAGATCTATGGCCTGTGAGACAAACCAAAGGAGAGTCATCGTGAGAATCTGTTGGCTATTAATCCAAACTCCTAGGTTACGAAACCAGAAAACAAGCAAATATTTCAAAACCCTATGGCTTCAATACCTTCTAATGTCGCAAAGAGATAATAACCAGTCGAAGAAAGGCCAACAAAAAAGTCAGAACATTTGGGCCTCATCATTGCATAACCAGAGCCCTAGGCTAGCCATGACTGAACGGTAGTGGCAGGAACAGGCTGGGAGCAGGTGAAACATATCACCACGACCAGAGTATGCTAGGTCAAACAAATCAACGAGTGGGTCGAAAACTTGCTAAGGACCAAATAAGAGGCTGAAGAGAGGGATTTTAAATCCTATGACAAACGCAGAAACCCTAGCTTCGTAAAACGACAAATAAATGCACAAACCAAAAAGAGTGCCACTTAACCAAAATAAACGAGACAGGGAAGGATAATATCCTACCTGGCGGAGATAGTTTCGATGATTGGTTGAAATATTGACGTTGACTACTAAGAAGGCTCCAAATGGAACACCTCGATGGGCGCGTGCTCAAAACAGGAGGAATTAACCATAGTCTTTGACAACCCTAATGCTCACAATCATACCGTAAAATGGCAATGAACCCCAACAAGTTATATATATGAAAACACGAGGCTATACACTTAATGCAGTTAGGTGGAAACTTCACATCGCACAAGTGTGGGAGAATGCCATTTGGTGCCTAAAGAAACCAATCGTAAAAATCGCATCGGTGTGCAAGGTAAAATGATTTTCGATAGCGGCGGCTTGAAAACTAGAATATAGCCACAACTACTGACCTTCTTTGCAAAATTTCAACCGTCGAGGCCTTCGCATGATCTTCCTGATGATGCGGCGCAAGATATAATCAGCAGCCAAAATGCTTGAACGACCCACTAACAATGATTCCAAGATAGAAAAATAGTCGCCGCTACCGGATCTCCCCAGCTAAACCAACCCGACAGAGGAGATTGGCTACAAAGGAAAGACTTTGCCTCTAGTCGCGGCTGAAACCAAAACACTTCAAAAGTTGAAAAACTCTACAGTCCAAAAATCACATAATCGGTTGGCAACAGATCGGGGAAAAAAAACAAAAGGTATCCGCTGTGTCGATGGAATGACAAAACGCCTTCTGAAGCATCAGATGAACAAACTCAAAGAAACACAAGGCAGAGCGTCGAATGGGAAGGAAAATTCTTTCCGTCATTGCGAAAAAATCTCAGGAATGCTTGACGCAATGGCTCAAAATAGTTTGGCTAAAATCATAAAGTCTCCGCTATGTCAGCGAAAACCCAAAATGCCTCTGACATAGCGGATCAACAATCATAAAAAATAAGCTGAAATGCGCTTGTTGGAAAAGCAAAGCCTATCCGCTGTGTCGTCTAAAACATTAAAATCCATCCTCTACATCGGGTCAAAAATACTTTCTTACTTAGTGCAAAACAAAACTTTTTGAGCTTACTCAGGGTGAAACCAAGTCATGAATGATGATTTTCAAAGCACAAAAGGTCTAAGTAAAACCAAAAGCCAAGAAATTAAAGGGGGGCACTAAAAATGCAATTTTTTTGGGGGTAACAGTTGCAGCAGCAACAATTGGCGACTGGATAGTGAATACAGATCTCTTGAAAAACAAACTTTTGAAACCAAAAACTACTTTATGGAATTCTATTAAACCAACTCATCCCAATTCTTTTCAATATTTATTTAAAAATCCATACCTTTATAGGAATGCAAAATTTAGAACTTATCATTGATTCTGGTCCAATAGGATAAGGTAACTAGGTTTTCAGAGTCTCGATAACTCTTCTAAGGCCAAAATATGAGGTTCATTTGGTTGATTTCAGCTGGGACACAATAGGATCATAACAGAGTGTGGACAGGCATATTCGTTTGTTCCTCATTCCCATTCCGTTTGCATTCTTTTGATGCTTTTCGACTTTTGTCTTTTGAGACTTCCCGGATGGCTTCTTTTGCATTTGAGATTTGATTTAGGTTCTTCCATCCATGGTGTCCTTTTTTGTGAGTGATAATTTGTTTCAGCTCACGGAAGGAGAAGAACCTTTGAGCAATCCAATCCTTTTACTGGTTCATGCTTTTATTATATCCTTTTGATATATACTTTATTTCTGGGAAAATTCAACTCTTTAATCCTTTTGGCTTTGATTTGTGGCATGGGATATTTTGAATACCATACACCTGTCCATCCTGCTTCCTTTTTTTGGGTCATTTGCTACAAGCTTCCGAGGATAGACATTAATGTTAAGTGGATGGAGCCCCAAAATAGTATTCTAGACTTCTCCTACCTCAATTATTTAACAAGGTTTAAAACAGGACTTCAATGTGTTCTTAAAATAACTTCCTTTCAATAGTCCATCAAATTAAATAGTCTTGTCATGGTAAACTTTGACCTGGACAAATCCCAATGAGCAGTTCTTTGGAAGTTTTCTTCCAAATTCCAATGTTCCCCAAGCACCAAAAGCTGAGCTGGCTTATTTGAAATAAAACCAAAATAAAGGAAAGAACTGAAATAAATCAAATGCAAAGAAACGCAAATCAACAGAAAGAAAGCAAGAATAACTAAAAGAAATCAAAGCAAAAGTAAAAATATATATTTATGTACAAAACACCGCTAAGGTATTAAGTAAAGTAAGGTTTGAGAACCAAACCATTGATAGGAAGATTCTCTTCCCACCCCTGTAAATCTTGTAACTTATACGTTGAGGGGCCTAAATTTTCGGCAATCTGAAATGGGCCAATCCAAAGATGTTGAAACTTAGTATGCTTGCCCTTTTCATCATGCAGGTGATCCCACTTTAGAACCAAATATCCCACTTAAAATATTTCCTTCCCCGACTTATGTTTGTCAAACCATCTCTTGACAATCTCCTGCTGCTGTTTAAACCTTTCCTTAGGCTTAGATCTAGACTCTTCTAGCCTCGACAGGGTATTAATTCAGGTTGTAAAATATCACTACTAGACCCACTTTATGCTTGGGTTAACTGAGAAGACAACAACAAAATGTTTGGAGGTAAAATAGATTATTTTCCATAAACTAAGGTATAAGGTGACGTGCCTAAGGAATTCTTGGGTGTGACCCTATCAGCCCATAGTGTATTCGGAAGAGCTACATGCCAACTTATTTGGTTTTCTATGAGAATTTTCTTTAGAATTCTAATGATATTTTTATTAGTCAATTCAGCCAATCCATTTCCTTGCGGATAATAATTAGCAGAATAATGCAATTTCATTCCTTTCTCATTAGCAAATTTAGTAAGTTTAATTAATTAAAAGTAAGATGCATTATCAAAAAATAGGGTAATTGGAACCCCAAACCTCATCATAATATGGTCTTGTAAGAAGTCTATGACTGCATCTTCATTCACTTTTCATAATGGGATCTCCTCCATCCATCTTGTGAAATAATCAATGGCTATGAGAATATACTTGTGTTCCAATGAAGAGTTTGGATTGATTTCTCCAATGATATCAATTCCCCATTGTTCAAATGGTTTTGAAACAATGACTGGTTGCAATGGCCCAACTGCATTTGCTTGTCTCCCACCACTTCTCTAGCATGTGTCACAATTCCTTATGTAAGCATGAGCATCCTTAAACAAGGTTGGCCAGTAATATCCAGCCCTTAAGATCTTGTGTGCGGTAGTATCTCCTGAATAATGCCCTCTAGCAGGACCGACATGCAATTCTTTAACAACTTCATATGCATTCTCTTGTTCCAGGCATCTTAGAAATACTCCATCATAGTTCTTCCTAAAAAGAACTCCATCAATTATATGATAAGAGGATGAATTCAAGCGTAGTGCCCTTCTTTGTTTTGAATTTGAGTGTTCAGGTAAATACCCCTATTGGAGGTAGTGTATCAGATCTCTGTACCAAGATTCCAGAGTTTTGAATATAGGACACATATCAATCATGTGCAACTCGGCTTCATTTTCCTAGTCCTTGTCTTCATTATTTTGACTTTCAGCCATTAAATTGCAAAGGCCTTGTCATTTGATGATAGTGGATGGTTTAAATTATAAGTCATATTCTTGCAAAGTGGTTACCCAATTTCCTCTTCTTTCCCCCAATTCTTTCTGCACGAAAAGGGTTCAAACTGTCGGGTGAGGAACAATTACTTTGGTTCTATTCTTCAAAATATAAGGCCTGAATTGTTTCACCACTTTAAAGACTGCATACACATGTTTATCAATAGCATGGTAATTCAACTCGGCACCTTGTAAACAAAATGCTCATGAATGATATGGGGTACTCATCTCCCCTTTCTTATTTCTTGTAAGCACTGCTGTGAGCGAGTTATCAGAAGCAAGCGTTTATAAAATAAAATCTTTCTCAAAGTCGGAACTTTTGAGTGAAGGTGCATGGGCTATTGTTGTTTTGATATTGTTAAATGCACCTTTATCCATGTCAGCCCATTTAAATTGTACACTTTGCTTGACCATCTATTGCAAAGGCTTGACTATTTGAGCAAAATCAGGCACAAAACTTTGCACAAAATTTATAGTCCCCATGAAATATTGCATACCTTTCTTATTGTGGGGTAAGGGAATCTGTGCTATAGCTTCTATCCTTTCGGGGTCTATAGAGATCCCCCTTTTAGAAATAATGTGACCCAATAGCTTTCCTTCTAACACCGTGAAAACACATTTCTTAGGGTTCAAAGAGATATTGTATTTCCAATAGCAGTAAAAAATTTGTTTTAGATGAAACATATGCTCTTCTCTTTTCTTAGAGAACATTGTTAGGTCGTCCAAGTAGACAACCACATTGATGCCAATTAAACCTCGGGAAGTCATATCCATTTCCCTTTGGAAGGTTTCTCCAGCATTGATGAGACCAAAAGGCATTCTCTTGTAGGAAAAAGTCCCCCACTTCGTACGAAATGTGGTCTTCAGCCTATCTTGTTCTTCCACCAAAACTTGGTTGTAGCATGAAAATTCGTCCAATAAGGAGAACAATTCGGAACCTGAAACCATCTGTAATATTTTCCCCATTGGCGGGGCTGGATAATTATCCTTTTCTGAGGCATGATTCAAATTTCTGAAATCTACACAAAGTCTTATTTCACGAGACTTCTTCCTCACTAGTACCAAATTCGCTGCCCACTCTGAGACTCTGAAAATAAGCTTCGCATCTAGTCACACTTATTTACTTCATTTTGAATAAGGGGTTCCAACTTGGGATGCATTTTCCTCAGTGGCTACTGAAATGGTTTCACACCCACTTTAATAGGAATAACATGTTGGATAATGCAGGTATCATAAGTCTTCAAATCATCATAAGTCCAAGAAAAGACATCTTTATATTGCTGAAATAAATGGATGAATTTGCTTCTTTCACCCAGTGAATAACATTTCCCCAAGTTTACATACTTGGGTTCAAATTTTGTCCCCAGATTGATCAGTTCATACTGCATATATGAACTATGTGTTTTGACATTGGCTGGCTTCCTGAACTTATTATTCAAATCAAACATTCCCTCCAATGTTCTGGCCCCATTAGGTATGAAATTACTATTTTGAATATTGGCTTGGTGTTCTTCGTCATCAATCACTGAGTCTTTGAAAGTATCATCATTGGTCAAGAATTCTAAGATCTGTCGATCATCATCGAATGCCCTCAAATTGGTGACATTGTCTGGCATAGATGGCTTGAAAATCAATTCAATTGAACATTTGTTATTAGTAGGCACTAATCTGGCAGTAGAAGTAGCTAAAAAATCACCTGCTGCATTTTGTAGTCTAGGAATCAAATTGATGTTAAAAGCATTAAAATTTGTTAAAAGTTCCCATATTTCATTTTGATAGCCCTTTAAATGTGGTGACAGGCAATGAATTGTATTTCGAACCTGTTTAACAATTATTTTAGAATCACCATAAACTCTTAGATTTCTTACTTTTAATTCAATGGCCTTCTTCAAGCACTAGATTAAAGCTTCATATTCTGTTGTATTAATATTAGTACATTCGAAATATAATATACAAGAAAGAAAACATTTTTTTTTTATGGATCAATCAGGATACAACCGGCTCCTGATACTTCCTGAGTTTTAGAACCATCAAAATATAACAACCAAAATTTATCTTCTAATTCTATAGAACTAGTGCTACTCTCTAAATTAGAATCTAAATTAACTATGTTACAATCGATATTGTCGGTCCGTGAAAACTGAAGGAGCTCGGACTGTGTATCTGATTCATCATTGGCTTCTTCCACTTTATAGTTTCCAGGTTCAAGCTCTATGAAATAGTTACCCAAAATTGAATGTGAGAAATTTACAGGCTCATTTTCCCCTTCTAGTTGCGTCACATTATGCTTCATGTGTGGTTCCATCATCACTTTGATCTTATTCTGACAGTTCTTGTAGCGAAACCACAAGTGTGACTAGTCAGTTGCAAAGTATCCTTCTAGTTTCGCATACCAATCCATAATTAAGATCAATCCATGTGCTTTTGGTATATCCACTACCATGCCCTTTCGTCCGCAGATAATCGTATTAGCATATTATTCATTTCTCCTACCACTTTAACTGTTGTTCTGTTCAACTGGATGATTTTACATGAAGAAGGTGTGGGTTGACCATTTATATTTCTACAGACTGAAAGAGGCATAACATTAGAGGACGCTCTAGAATATACCAAACAATTGTGTACATTGTGATTGAAAGTTTCAAACATAAGTAGAAATGGTAATGTTTGGGACTTAGATTTCCCCCCAATACTAGCTTCATTGATCTCTTCTTCTGATCAAACATCATCTTGGGATTTATCGGTTTGCGAATCAAAGGCTTCTAAGAGTTTCTT
This sequence comes from Pseudotsuga menziesii, assembly GCA_001517045.1. Classification (NCBI taxonomy): domain Eukaryota; kingdom Viridiplantae; phylum Streptophyta; class Pinopsida; order Pinales; family Pinaceae; genus Pseudotsuga; species Pseudotsuga menziesii. The sequence goes on from LPNX010483851.1 coordinate 65,617, forward strand.
TCTTTGTTGAGGTAAGTTACACATTTCAAATAAAGAAATATTTGCCTTTGTTTTCTTGATATCTTCTATTATGTCATATCCCATATCACCTTCTGCGGAACTTTTCTTGTTACTGTCCACTTTACTTTCTACAACCTTCATAGTCTTACTGACCGCATGAGCTTTCTTCCTCATTATGACTAAAAAAGGTATAGCTGGGGTTTGAGTATTACTACTAATGTTATTCATACTTTCCTGGATCTTCTTAATCTTGGGTAGCAATAAAATTTCATCCATTATAGGTCCCTTGCTTCTTGTTGTGACATTAATTGTTGAAAGTTGAATTTCCTCCTTAGGCTCTTATTTTTCTAACCCCAACATAGGTGCATAGTCCCACAATACCATTGTTGTTTCCGGTGGTTCCTCTGGTTCATTTTCCCTTTCTTCTTTTACTTCGGGCTCGTTTATTTGAGCATCTAAAATTTGGTTCATTACTAGAGTCATTGAATTTATCCATTATGGACAGCTTTTCTCAGAATGGGGTTCTTGGTGAAAAGTGCAAAAATTATCCATTCCAACTTCAGTGAAATTCAAAACAGAAGGACTGTGCATAGGTGGGTGGGGTGGACCATTTTCATCTCTTTTCTTGAAGAATGGTTTAAACTTTTTTCTAGATGAACTTGCTTCTTTATCTTTTTCTAAATCAACAATCTTAATTGATAGTTTTTGTACCATTTTAACAACATTTTCTAATTCATTTGAACGTTCCTCTTTGGGTCTAGTCAGCAACAAAGGTTTTTAATTGCTGAAATTTCTTGTATCTAATTCTGTAGTATGTTTGTTTATACTTTCAAGTTCAACCTCTACTTTCTTGGCTTCTTTATAATTTTCCACCAAAGAAGGCTTTGCCGACCTCTTAACAAACATTGTTATGTTAGGGTAAAGTGTTGAAGTATAATATTCCATTAAAGTTTCTTCAATAGGTTTTATGGCAGCATTGAAATTATTGAAATGGGAAGCAAACCTTTGACTAAAATCCTGCACTTTCTCTTTCTTGTCCATCCTTAGAGAAATTAATTCTTTCATCATAGTGGTAGTGGTTCTTTGGCTACCAAACTTTCTTTTAAACAATGTTTCAAAAGTATCCCAGTTTGTGATTGAATTTTCCTGTAAACCGAAATACCATGATGTTTCTTTAGCTTTGAAAGTATGTGGAAATAGTCTGCATACTACATCATCATGCTCTACCGCTAAAAGCTCTAGAGCTAAGAAGAAACTCTACAAGTGATCATCCACAGAAATTCGTTCTCCCGGATCAAACTTAGGTAATGACTTTTCAGGATTCTGAGGCAAAGCATGCAATGGAGGATCCAGGTTGAGTGGTGTTTGGATCTCCAATATGGTGGTGGTGGATTAGATTGATTTGCATTTGAGGGTACATTTCCAGCCATGATTCTACGAGGAGACTATGGTGGAGATTTCCAAGGTGACTGAAAAGGTGAACAAAATGGGGAATATGGTCCCAACTGATCAAGTGGTTGAACAATTTCTTGTAAGGACAAATGCACGAATTCTTCCAAATTTCCTACCAAAATTGAATCTCCCGTGTAAGTGGGTGCCCTTATGGTAGCTCGCCTTCTCGACAATTCAGGGATTATCTGCAATACTCCAGGATTCTTCACATAAGACCTTTTGTGTCTCCTCAAGTGATCAACTACCTCCAAAGGAACATGGTAAAGGCGTTCTACAATTTATACTTTGGGGTTGACACGTTCTTCAGAGTTATTACCAGTGGAATAGTTTCGAGTAAACATATTTCCTCTACTAGCCATGCACTGGCGACCCTCCTAGTGAAAAAACTATTGATTCCTAGAAAATCCCAGGTACCGACAGTAGGGATTCTCCCCAATAACTGTTCCCAATTAGATCGTTTATCTTTTGGAATGGGGAATCCGTCTGGTTAGTGACCCGACTACCGTAGAATTAAAGGAATGTTTTAAATCTATTTTACCAGTTGCGGTCCAGTCTACTATTTATGTAATTTTATGTTTTATGAATGATATGCAAGTGCCTAAACTAAATGCAAGTTATAGTGGGTAAGAACCTCACTAGAGATGCGCAGGTCTTCCCTCCATCTTAACATTCCTTCCCCACAACCACTCTACGGAAGCAAATAACAACTAATCTATTCTAACTATCCACAGGGAGAAAAATTAATATTAACATGAGTAATGTATTGTATTGTTTGCACATAGAATTTTACAAATAGCTGATAAACTCTGAATACATAAATACAGCGGAAAAAATAACACAAAGATAGCTCTGTGAAGTTAAAGCATTCATCACTCATTCATTGCATAAGATTCATAACATAAAATGAAATAATTCATAACACAGAAATAGTTCAGCGGGTTTAGAACGATCTCACAAATTGTACAGCATGCTAAAACAGAAATAATTCCTCATTCAACGATCTACACAACATGTTTTGAAACTCATGTAGTCCTCTCTCCAGTGAAAATTTAGTTCTCTTTATTATAAAAGGAAGTAGTTCTCCTTACAAAAAGTTTCATCATATGAGCACCAGAAAAATTCCCTCTTCTCTTCTACTCTATTCCTACTTATACATTTACAAAATGACTTTTGGTTATCCATGCCCTTTAGGCTTCCCCGACTCTTGGTTACAAAAATTTCATCTTCTAGTGTGCTCACTAGGAAAATAGAATAAATACAAAATATTACATTAAATTATCCACTTGTAAATTAAAAAAAATAGCCTAGGTAGGCCCAGCCACTCCATCTAGAAAATGCTTCCATACTGCATATTCAGCTATGCTCCTGAAATCCATAGGCTCTAGTATTCTGAATGACACCTCATGTACAGCCAGCTGCGATTTTATTTCTGCCGCCTTCTGAGGAGTGACCCTAAGATGGTCCTCTTGCAAGCAATTGCTGACTGCAGCCTGAGCCACCAAACCCTTTATTATCTTCTCATTCATGCCTTCAACCTGTTGTATGCTGAGTTTGTTTTCCTGCAGCCTGTCATGTAGGTATTTCGGGCGTTCTTCTTGTCCTAGGAATTCCTAAAGTCTTATGGATGAAGTGGTATGGTATCGATTATGCATGGTGAGTACTCTTTTGTAAAAGTCTGTGCCTTTATCTATTAATTTTCCAACTGCAGCTATCGGTTTTGCAGCAACCTTGCTGCTGTAATCTATGAGCTCATGCTCAATATGTAAATTTTCTATACTCTTCTGAGGCACATTTTCTGGAAGTTCTTCATTGGTCTCCAACCAAGTCAATTGACCATGGATGACTTCTACAATTCCTTCAGTTCTTGTTATGAAGTCAGTCGATGTCACCAAGATCTTCTATAATCTGGTTTCGTCTTGCTTAATCTTGTAGACTTTCTCAGTAAGTTTTAACTGTACTTAATAAATTTTCCTCCTGAGAAAGAGGGTGTGCTCTCTGAGAGGCGTGATATCATTTTTTTTCTCATTTGCTGCATTTAGGAGAGTCTCCAAAGAATCATTATGTGCTTCCAGCTCTACAACTCAGGTTCTTAGCTCCTCGGCTTGAGTATCAACCGTATCCCTTTGTGTTTCCAAACCTAAAATTTTTCCTTCTAAGTCATTCTTTTCTCCACTGATAATGGTATTTGACAATGCCAAGGCATCCCTTTCTTCTTCCAGGATCTTATAGGCCTCCTGTAGTCTTTCTAAATCCGAAAGGGTGGCATTGTACTTTCTCTTTGTTTCTTGTCCTACTCACTCTTCTTTCCTCAAGGTTTCCTTCATTTGTGCCATTTTATCTTTATATTGGTCAACTGCTCCTTTCACCTTGCTAACATTATAAGTATTCACTTGTGCAGTTGCAACACCAATTGAGGCCACCTGCTCTACATATTCATCAACATTTTTTACAACAGTTTTCTAAGTAACCGTGGTAACCTCGGGCTGGGTGCCCATTTTCAATGTCTTCTCAGATCTCCATACAATTGATTTCTGCTTGGGGTCAAAGAACACGTCATCCAGACTTGCAACTTCATGTTGTTTCGATAGAGTGAAGGGTCCCAACCCTAAATCAACAAAAGTAAGGGGACCTCCTGTCAGTGTATCTCCTGAGGTGGAAGGGAGACTTTCTGGATTATCTTGAGTAATAGTATGCTCCTGAGTTTCCCTATCTAGATCTTCCTGCTCTTTCCGTCTGAGCTCTACTGCTATCTTATCAGCTTCTTCTTTTGCTTTTTCTGCTAATTCCCTTTTCATTCTTTCTTCTGCTTCTGCTCCTCTTCTTTCCTTCTTTTCTCTTCCTCCTCCTTTTCTCTCAGTGCCTCTTCGGGAAACAACTTTCTTGCACCTTATGCTAATCTTTGTGTGGTTTCTTCCTTTTCTTTTTGTGTAGCTTCTTCCTCTTATCATTTATGTTCTGAGGTACCACTGCTGCTACCTTTTCTGCCTATGACTGTGATTTTCTTCTTGAGACGCTTGTTTAGAGCAATCATATTACAAGCATTCTGATGCACTTCTTCTTCCTTGTCGAAATGATCAGAGTACTCGAAGTTTAATTTTATAAGTGCACGGTGTGCAGCCACCTTACCTTGAGCATCATTTATGTGAAAGCTCTTTTCACCGAAATGGAAGATTTCTAGATCTTTCACGAACTCTGGTGCACTTTTGACCTTGGAAAACTTATAACTTACGACATAAAATGGCATCGGTGGGAACACAGCCTTCTTCATATCAAACAAATAACTCCCAAAACCATACAAGAAGAGTTGTCTCGCTTCTTCTTTATTTTCCACATAATCAGTGGCATACTTGGGAAGTAGTGAAGGGGATTTGATTCCCTCATGCATCCTCAAATAGGTGCCCTCTTCTGAAAAGAAATAGTCTCCACACTCCATTATAATGTCTCAAGCCTCCTTAGAGAAGAATTTACATTCTTCAAGGAAAATTAACTGGTAAAGGGGCATTAAGAACTCCTCACAAATGAGCTTATAAATGTTGTGATATTTTCGACCCCACAAAATATGGTATGCTACATAGATGGGCGCTTTTCCTTCCTTCCACTTGCAATTTAGCTTCTCAAATGGATGTAAACAGAGTATAAAGTCAATCAAAAAGTATCCCATATAAAACTCAGGCTTCTGTCGGTGCAATCCTTCCTGTCCCGTATCTATACAAGAGGAGAAACTATTAGCTATGATATCTACCCAATTGAACACATCCCCCCCATGGTTATGTGGTACATTAGTGGTATCCACCCAATCTTGTAAAATCTTCCATCATCTCTATCGAAGATCCTATTCAGCATTAGGGCTACCAGCTTGTATGGGGTGTGCAGACTGGCAGTCTCATACTCGCTAAATGCCCTTTGTCGGAAGGACTTCCTTTCCGTTGTCATCATCTTTGCATTACCAACGTGATCAATAGTCAAACTATTTATCCAATCAGTTGTCATGCTGACTTCTGAGGTTGGCAAGTTGTAATATTTAGCTATGAATGCAGAGGTGAAAGAAGAAAATCCTTTATCTTCAACATTATACATGGTCATCCCCTTTGCATCGGCCTTAGACAAAATCCACCCAATCACCTCAGAGCAAGGAAAAAGCTCCGATCATGTGGACATTTTTGTAATCCCTGATATCAATATGTTGTCAAACAGGGTTAGATCCTCGAATCCTATGTCTGGAACTTTATGATCTCGGAGCATATGATAAATATGTGCCCACTTGAATTCAGGCTCAGCTCCGGTGACAGATTTAGTATCCTCATATATTATCTCTACTCGAGGCGTGATTTCTATGTCTAATTTGTCATCTGCAACCTTGGATTTCTTCTTGGATTTCTTAGGCATGGTGTGAGATACAAACTGAACCTGTAGAAAAAACAATAAAATGTCTTAGCATCTCTACAGTTAGAAACTGTAATACCCCGGTTTTGACCCCGTTTGCGTTAAAGGGTACATGATGTATTTGTAATTAATCATGGTGAGGAGCTAAAGGCAAAATCCCCACCATAGATTCGGTTGTTTCGGCAATAGGGATCATTGTCGATGGTATATCATGTTGTCCAGCACATTATAGCTTTGGCATCATGTAAATACGCACATCAATTTAATTAAACCTACATCCAGCTACGATGGTGCAACGTTAAATGAAAAGGGCATGTTTCCAAAGGATAAGGGGGGGGGGGGGTTGTCTAAACCGTGGGGGCCATTGGGAGTTAGCCATGTGTCACCACCACCCCTATTGTTCTGTTGTTAGTTGGGGCAGCGATTTGCTGACAGAAGAACCAAGCCTGCTCCCACTCTCCACGATGTGCGGATGGTATGCCCACTAACCAAATCGTGAGTCTGTTCATCTCCTCTCACGCGGACGGAGTTAAAGGTTACACATTCCTTTATTTGGGGGTTCTCCTTCCTCTTTACGGGCTGATTGCTAGTCTGTTGCGTTCATCCTCATGATCGCGTAGAGTTTTGGTGCCTTTTTCCACCATTTTCAGACTGCGTATTGTTCGGTTCTGTCCATCATTGTTTTGAGGCTGGGATTTCTTGGATAGTTCGGGGGGAGGGGGGGTTCATTCTCCTCTGTCTCACCGATAGCTGGTCTACATATTGGTTCTACTTTCGCTGGGGATTGCTAGTCTGGGAGTTTTCTTCCCCATTCTTCTACCTATGCCAGTCCTACAGCGATGGTATTGAGGATATTTTGAGTGCTGCGATTCCCTACACTATGTGGGTGGTGGTTTCTTCCACATTTTGATTTAGCTGTATCTTTTCCCTTGCGTACAGGTTGAGAGTCTGTTATTTCCCATTTTCTGCTTGTGTAATTTCTCTAGCAATTACATTAGAGATTGGGTGTGTTGTGGGCTCATGGATGTGGGTTGGCTGTCGATTTCCACATCCGTTGGCTGAGTTTTTTCCCATCTATGCTGGGAGTTTTGCTTCTCCCTTGTTTTGGGACTATGTAATGTTGCCATAGTTTTCATTATGAGTTTGGGCTATCGATTTACCCTGGTTTTGGGTTGCTTCTTGGTTGTTGAGGTTGCAGACGTCTTTTGGGGATTGTTGCTGAGTTGTTTTGGCCACGCTAGGGCCAAGAACAACTCTGGAGTGTGGTTTGACCTGAACTGTGTTTCACCTTTTGTTTGGGGTTGTCACCCTATTGTATTTACCTTCTTCACAGAGCTGTGAGCTGTTTGTTTTACTATGGCATGCAGTGGTTGGTCTTTGGACTGTTGAGAGTAGGATTAGAGGCTAGGTTTGCTTGAGAAAACTGGTGTTTGAGGCCACCATCTTAGCATTTAGCCTTTCCTAGCTCCTTGACGGCCTGATAAACCCTATTGTGTGGGCTTGGCTGATTTGTGTACCTTGGCTATGTGTAAGCCTGCTTTTACCCTTATTCCTTGAGGAATCATGCCCAGCTCAGGGGTGGCAGTGTTGCTGAGAGATTGATGAGCACGTTGGCCTATGGTTGGGTGGATCGTTGTAGCGACGCAGCTGGTTGCGGGAAGAGTTCTTATCAGATGAGTATTCTTGTCCATTTTACTTCTGCAACTATATTTACTGATTAATGAATATGATGAACATGTGGCATGCTTGAATGAATGCATATTTTCTTTCGCTATGTATTATGTTTAAGGATTATGCATCGTAGTATGTATTATGTTTAAGCTTTTTATTTCAGCATTATATGCATGTTCATGTTCATGGGGATATTTGCCCGCATGTTTGGTGTTAGTAACATCCTCTTCGTCGGTCAGAGGGTCGGGGACGTTACAGAATGGTATCAGAGCTAAAGGTTGCAGCATGGGCCTAAATGGGCCATGAAAGGTTAGATAGCAGAGGCAGGTTGCCTTCTACCCAGCAGAAAAACAAAAGAAAACCTATGCATGACAAGAGAATTTTGGAAAATTCCTCTAGGTATCAGAATCATCAGATCATCGGAGGACTTAGTCTAAAGTTCCGCAGATGCATTGGATCACCTAGTTGGAAGACTACCCGATGAGGGACCTACGGCAAGAAATCCATGAAAAATTGCCTAAGTGTTATAAATCATCGGCGATCGGCACCACTAAGATGAAGCGATCATCGAAACGTCAACAGAGGTTTATAGCTGATGCGTCCACCATTGCGGCTACTTAAAGGACTATCCACCTGATGGATAATTGATCCGACGGTCGATGCGGCGAAAGACAGAGAAGAAATTTCTGAAATTTTTTCTAAGTGTTGACTTCGTCAGCCATCGGAGCATGTTATCTGATGACGTCGCCGATGAATAGTGGAAGGTATTAGATGATTTGCGCCACCATTGCGGATAGCTAGAAGACTATCCTTCCGATGGATAGAGCCTGCGACCACCGACGCCGTAAAGAAAGTTTGAAAATTTTTCTAAGACCCGAAATCATCGGCCAGTGGAAGAAGATAGTGTTCCGTGCGTCCGCCATTGCGAAAGCCTAAACCACTAGTCTTCCGATAAGGAGAAGCTCCAATTGCCGATGCCGGTCAAAATCATGCTTCAGTTTGTTGATAGAAAAGCATTAGCGGATTGGACCGCCAATCGAAAAAGGATCGAAGATGATGAGCCGCCATTGTGGCTGCTGATCGAACTAACCCGCTGATGCTTTAGTCTTCCACTCACCGATGCCGAGTTGTAGTGGATTATGGTGGCAACAAGTAGTTACTTGATCGGCGAAGGATAAGGGAGACGAAACCGACAGAGTCAGCGAAATATAGAGAAAGTTTTCATCGACAGAAGAAGAAAGTTTCAAAATTTTGTTTAAGTGTTGAAATTGTCGACAAAAAATAGTTGATCGAGCGCCCGTCGTTGCGGGTGACTAGGGAACTAATCGTCCCATGTAGCAGTTGCTAGTCATTCTGATAGCCGACGCGGCAAAAGAAAGTGAAAATAAAAGAGAAAAAGTTTTGAATATTTTTCTAAGACATAAAATCGTCGGCAAAATTTTGATGACAGAACCGTCGATGCGGCGGCGGACCTCGGGAGAAATTAGTTGTCTGAACCGCCAATTTCGTCGGCAGAAAATAGTTGTTGGGGTCACCGATACCGCAAAAGAAATTAGCTATTTATCAGCCCGCTGTTGCGGCTGCCGTATGGAATAAAATGTCGATGCGTAGCACTTAGTGCTTTCAACTTCTGATGGGCTTGTGACCATGGAAGACATAAGAAGAATGGTCATTGAAATGGCCAAGGAATACAAGATGGAAGAGCCGATACCACGGAAGACAAGGCTACAAGAAAATTCAAAATTTTCTCCAAGGCACGAGATCATCGGCCATCGGGAAATGATAGAGGATCGGATCACTGATCGGAAAGGACTCAATGAAGGTGACCCACCATTGCGGGATCTTAGACAACTCTCCCACCGATGCACTAGTCTCTCCACCCACCGATGCCGAGGTGTTTAATGTATAACGGTTCCGAGTTCTGATAACCTACTACGGTGGTGTGTGCTCAGGAGTACCAACATTGCGAAAGAGTTAGGGCTTGTGGAAACCACCGTTGCAGATGCCTAGAGGACTGAGTGTCCGATGCCTCAATAGGATGCCGCTTCGACCGCCGATAAGCTTTGGTCCACAGAAATTATAATGAGATTGTTGGCCACTGTTGCGGAATGATAGACCACTGTAGACTGATACAGCGGAAGAAATTAGAGATTTCAGTCACCGACACGTCGGGAGATTAGTAAGGAGAAGACCCAATAAGTAGTAGTTGACATCACTGATCGAAAGCTCAGCCAGTTCGCCCACGAAAACTGTAGAGAGACCATTTTTCATCGTTACGACTGCTCAAACGACTGTGCACCCTATGAATAGTCAGTCTTCTCGCTGATACAAATCGGAAGTCTGAACGTTTTAGCCACTAAAACGCCGGAGAGAAATAAAGGAACGAATCGCCGATGAGTTAGTTGGTTTGACCATCGAGGAATCAGAAATATAGCGGGGAAGAGGTCCGATTGGGCCTAAGGAAATTTGAGCTTTTCGGAGAAATTTCTTAGTAATTTTTCAAGCAGCTTTCAACTGTTTGCAGTGGAATTTTCATTAAATTCTAGCTAGTGTTCCAGTGCGTTTTGCAATGAATTTCTCATTGGGTTTCTCAGCAGTTTCAAGACTGAAAAGGAAGAAAACCCTGGGTGACTAAAGTTAACATTCCCGACCAAAATATAGTTGAAGTGGTGTGGTTTTCACACCCGAGGTCAGAATGAAGCATGTGGATAGGCGTTGGAAAGCTTATCCAGCAAGGAACAAGGGAAAGTCACCAGAATTTGAGTATGGAGAAGCAAAGTGCTAGTGATTGCTTGAAAGAGAAATGTGCTGCTGTCAATATGGACAAATCCAGGAATTGCATGCCTAGAGGTAGAAAGACCATGAAGACAAAACAGCTACTGTGTGGAAGAGGAGTTCCATGCGAGGATGTGGGGCTTGAAAAGGGAAGTTTCCTTAAACCCTATCTTGCTAATTATAACTGCATTTCATAAGTTTTATACATGAAATGTATGAGTATATGCTTTGCATGCATAGGATATTACATGTACATTTATAATGAGCCACTAATGATAGTTATTGCATTGGTGTTGGCATTAGTGGAAAAACCAACGACAACATGGACTTGGCTGAATATGTTGCTGATGCTGACAAATGTGACTAACAACCCTCTGGAGAAAGGGATAAGGAAACAAGTCCATAATCAAAAGTTGGTGGGCAAATTCTGCAATCTCCTGCAAAGGACCAACCAAATTGGTCATGCCAAGGGTGTAAGTAGGACCCATGAAGGTAAGAGTTTGACTATGACAAATTCCATGGAGTGGTAAAGGTAAGAGACCTCATACCATGTGGATATTTGAATGTTATACTACATTCATATAGAAATGTGTCATGCCTGTATATGTTGATTGAACTTAGTAGCCCAAGGAAAGTAAGTACTGATGATCTTGATTATAGTAATGCATCCTATATGAAGTAGTCATGGTTAGACCATGCATGGTATGTTTGAATGCATAGTATTCCTGAATCAATGCAAGGTAGCATTGAGTGGGTATGCATGAAAAGATTTTATGAGTCTTGTAGTTATGCATTGAATGGATGCATATGAAAAGTATGAGTAAATATTGTAGATATGCATACATAAGTATGGGTGCAAATGTTGTGATGCAATGCATGGATGCATAGAAATAGTGCATGTGCTATTATGAATAACTAATGGCTGAAATGATGAATTGATGACAATTCTGGAACCATTTCAAGAGCTGTTATGAATGCAGGATAGTAAGTGCATGAAGAGGATAGTCATGATCAATTGGCCGCCGGAAATGCTCTATGGACGGGCTAGGTGGTACAATGATACGCTTGTGAAGTAAGGAGTATCTAAACAATTCATTTTTAAATGTGACTATACCTTGCAAATTTCAATACACTTATCATTGCGTGAAGTAAATGAGTTTTGGTAATATTGATGTGAATAGCAGCTGGAAGTATTTGAATTTTATAAATTCTGAAAATGCTTCAGTGATTGTTGCAGTAATGAAAAAGTTATATGCATCAAGACTTACCAAGTGTTTGGCTGATTGAAGTTTAGGTTTCAGGTAGATTTTTTGGGGCATGGCAAAGTGGGTAAGACCAAGACAAAGATCGGAATCTACCATGTGAAAGAGCCAAACCTCATGAGAAGAGTCTCATGGCTGTGAAAATAGTCTGTATGCAGAATGAGTTGTCAATTTGAATTTGTAAATTTCAGATTTGAGAAATTGCTGACAACTACTAATCACTATTGGCTTGCATAGAATTGTGTCAGGAGGACGCATTGTAAGTGGGTGTCCATGTTATGCTAGTAAGCATAAAATCATAATGGATATGATGGTGCTGCTTACAAGAGACCCACAATTGAGGATCACCTCATTGCCAAGCAAATCAATTTCTGTAGTAAACAGAGTTGCAATTCCTATTGAATTTAATTACTAATGTCATTTGCTTGGTTATGGACAATCAATTTGGATTGTATTATCAGATAATGATTGACTGTTTGGCTATTTGATGAATGTTCCAGGGGTACACACTACAGGAAGATCATGTGTGATGGCCTGCAGGAGCCAAATTTCATGGGAAGGTTTTCCCTTATCTTGAAATGGGTTTCGAGGGAAACTCCATTGGACATTCTGGAAATGTCTCATCTGCACTACATGTTTGGTAAGCAACATGAGTGAGATGGCATAGATTAAGTCGGTAAGACATGTGTGGATATGAAATGTAAAAATGAATTGGGGTGGAAAACCGAGGGACTGTCAACTCAGAGAAGGGAGCCCCCATTCCTCCTCAACGAAGGAATATTGCCCTGAAAAATGGATAAGTCTTCTATGACCCTAGCTAAGAATATGCATATTAGATTGTTAAAATTCCATATGCAGAACATGTTTTGATTTTATTTCCATTAGGACCGATTGCTTGAGTATGAATAGGGCCTACATGATACACACCGGACAAGGGTGCACACTTTTCCGATGTCAGATCATGGAAGGATTTTTCAATATTGATTACACCCCAGGGAGTGGACGCACTCCCGGTGTCTCAATACTTGATAGTGAATGGTGTGAAATATGGTTACAATTTTAGAATAATAATGCTAACGAATATGCTTATATTGCTTGTGTTGTCAGGATAAGCAAATGTAGTTTACAGTGTGGTCTCTAGGTGATATGGAAAATGGTCATTTATGGTTGATATAAGGGCATGTGTTGTTGTTAATGGCCTGATAAACCCAACGAGGGTTGGCTTGGCTGATGATTGGTTGTTGATATAAGTACAGGTGATTTGTTGATGGTCTGATAAACCAATGAGGGTTGGCTTGACTGTGCCTGATATATATATATATTTATATATATTGCTAATATAAGTACAGGCAATTTGTTGACAGTCTGATAAACCAATGAGGGTTGGCTTGACTGTGCCTGATATATATAAGGATGTTGTGAAGCATCCTACGTGCTGACCTAACATCCAAGTCCATAAGCGATCCCAAGGCTTGCAAAGCAAAGCAGGATCCTGTGGACCAACGAGGAAATGCGCAATACAGATAAGGATTGGATTATTTTGCAATATTTTGCTTATGAATATACATGTGTATATGATTTGGTTATGATGTTTTAAGCTCTTGTTCTAGAGATAAAACCGATGAGAATAAGCTAAACATGTGAATCTATTCAATGTTTGAATATATGTATTGTGGGGAGCGAGGACTATGAGAGCATCCTAGGGGTGCATGTGGACATGTGACTGTCCTGAAGAGCTTGAAATGAGTGGTAATGAAAAAGGTGCTAGTAAGACTGTAAAGGTCCTAGCAGCCGAGACAAACCATGTGGGGAGGCTCCATGGTTGAGAGGTTCGAAATAGACCGGAGACACTAAGTGTCATGACCAAGAGGGATTGGTCCAGCATTGATGGTGAAGTGAAATAGGCTGAGAGCATGAAAAGCCACAACGGTGGTGTGGGTTCCAAGATGGAACAAAACAAAGAGGGCAAAAACTCTTGCTCCTCTCTCTCGCCTTTTGATTATATATATATATATATATATATGTTTATGCATTGTGAAAACAAAAGGTTGTTGAATGCATGTATGACTGAAAATAGAATGTGTGCATTTGCTTAAAGTAAATTGTGAATGCTGGAATGGTTAATTCCCTGCCCAAGAATGGACATGAATGAGCTCATGTGCCTATTGGGAAGGCATGAAAAATATGAAAGTCTCCTTGATAAGACTTGGACTGTCATGCCAATTGGGCAATTAAATGACTGATATTAATGCCTATATTATGCTTGGTCTAATAGAATTTCAATGATGCACTTCACAGGTGAGAAAGGTGAAATCCAGTGGTGCACATTAATCATGGCAGCAGACCAAAAGTTGTTGGACTTGGCTAGAAGTCTCCTTCAAATGATTGCTAGGACCCAAGAGAATCTTGGAGAGATGCTCAAGATACAGAAAAGGTAGAATGACATGAACCACCAGATTTTGCAAGACTCTATTTGTTTGCAAAGGGAGGTGAAAAGCCTTCTGGGAGCAATCGGCAAAGGAAAGGAAGGTGGATCAATGATGGGACATTTGTCCAAGCGATCCATTAAGAAATGGTCCAGGCATGAAGACTCAAAGGAAAGTGAGCATGTAAAGATGAAGCAGCCAGTGAAATGTTGGGAATGCGGAGGACATCATTTATGCCGGTATTGTCCAGTGAAGGAACATAAAGGGGGCAGTAGCCACAAGGTTCCTAGGCTTCGGGATAAGCCAAGAGCTGAGAACCAGTAAGAGAAACTCATGGAAGCCCAGGGACTTGGTCCTGAACGTTCACAGTAAATGAGTGAACAAGGGACAGGTCTGCAAAAAAAAATAAAAATTGAAATTTTGATGTGCAAATTATATATGTATTGGAACACCGAGGACGGTGTTATTCCAAGGGGGGGGGGGGGATTGTAATACCTCGGTTTTGACCCCATTTGTGTTAAAGGGTACATGATGTATAGTTTGTAATTAATCATGATGAGGAGCTAAAGGCAAAAGCCCCACCATTGATTCGGGTGTGTTATGTTTCGACAATAGGGATCGTTGCTGATGATATATCATGTTGTTCGACACATTATAGCTTTGGCATCATATAAATATGCACATCAATTTAATTAAACCTACAGCCAGCTACGACGGTGCAATGTTAAATGAAAAGGGCATGATTCCAAAGGACAAGGGGGGGGGGGGTTGTCTAAACCGTGGGGGCCATTGGGAGTTAGCCATGTGTCACCACCACCCCTGTTGTTTTGTTGTTAGTTGGGGCAGTGATTTGCTGACAAAAGGACCACACCTGCTCCCACTCTCCACGATGTGCGGATGGTCTACCCACTAACCGGATCGTGAGTCTGTTCATCTCCTCTCACGCGGACGGAGTTAAAGGTTACACATTCCTTTGTTTGGGGGTTCACCTTCCTCTTTACGGGCTGATTGCTAGTCTGTTGCGTTCATCCTCATGATCGCATAGAGTTTTGGTGCCTTTTCCCACCATTTTTCAGACTGCGTATTGTTCGGTTCTGTCCATCGTTGTTTTGAGGCTGGGATTTCTTGGATAGTTCGGGGGGGGGGGGGGTTCGTTCTCCTCTATCTCACCGATAGCTGGTCTACGAATTGGTTCTACCTTTCGCTGGGGATTTCTAGTATGGGAGTTTTCTTCCCCATTCTTCTACCTGTGCCAGTCCTACAGCGATGGTATTGAGGAGCTTTTGAGTGCTGCGATTCCCTACACTGTGTAGGCGGTGGTTTCTTCCACATTTTGATTTGCCTATATCTTTTTCCCTTGCGTACAAGTTGAGAGTATGTTCTTTCCCCTTTTCTGCCTGTGTGAGTTCTCTAGCAAATGACATTGGAGATTGGGTGTGTTGTGGGCTCGTGGATGTGGGTTGGCTGTTGATTTCCACATCCGTTGGCTGAGTTTTCCCCTATCTATGTTGGGAGTTTTGCTTCTCCCTTGTTTTGGGACTGTGTAATGTTGCCATAGTTTTCATTGTGAGTTTGGGCTGTCGTTGCTTCTTGGTTGTTGAGGCTGCAAACATCTTTTGGGGATTGTTGCTGAGTTGTTTTGGCCATGCTAGGGCCAAGAACAACTCTGGAGCGTGGTTTGACCTAAACTGTGTTTCACCTTTTGTTTGGGGTTGTCACCCAATTGTCTTTTCCTTCTTCATAGAGCTATGAGCTGTTTGTTTTACTACAGCATGCAGTGGTTGGTCTTTGGACTGTTGAGAGTAGGATTAGAGGCTGGGTTTGCTTGAGAAAACTGGTGTTTGAGGCCACCAGCTTAGCATTTAGCCTTTCCTAGCTCCTTGACTTCCTGATAAACCCTATTGTGTGGGCTTGGATAATTTGTGTACCTTGGCTATGTGTAAGCCTACTTTGACCCTTATTCCTTGAGGAATCATGCCCAGCTCGGGGGTGGCAGTGTTGCTGAGAGATTGATGAGCACGCTGGCCTATGGTTGGGTGGAACGTTGCAGCGACGTAGCTGGTTGTGGGACAAGTTCTTATCAGATGAGTATTCTTGTCCATTTTACTTCTGCAACTATATTTACTGATTAATGAATATGATGAACATGTGGCATGCTTGAATGAATGTATGTTTTCTTCCGCTATGTATTATGTTTAAGGATTATGCATCATAGTATGTATTATGTTTAAGATTTTTATTTCAGCATTATATGCCTGTTCATGTTCATGGGGTTGTTTGCCTGCATGTTTGGTGTTAGTAACTTCCTCTTCACTGGTCAGAGGGTCGGTGACATTACAGAAACCACATGCATTCATATACAAGAAATGAAGCAATACTGTAAAACTTGCAATGCATATAAGGAAATTATCATTTCTCCTAGCAGAACATTCCTTCTAGAATAAGCTTGACCAGTATATTTTACCATATCTTCTTTACCCATCAAAGCAACTATGCGTTGTAAAACTTCACAAACCATCAAAAGTTGAACCTAAATTAAGGATACAGACTGGGCGAAAAAACCTATTTCCCTTACTAGCTCTGTCTGAGGCATTGAAGGCTTAAAACTCAACATTCCCTACGCACATTCTATGGTATCGACCGAAAAATCCTTCGGGACCTACGCAAGACCCTTTATGAGATCTACGGCCTGCGAGACAGACCATAGGAGAGCCATGGTGCCAATCCGTCAGCCATTAAGCCAAACTCCTATGTTATGAAACCATACAACAAGAAAATATTTCAAAACCCTACGACTTCGATACCTTCTAACACCGCAAACAGATAATAACCAGAAGAAAGGTCGGTGATGAAGTCGGACCATCTGGGCTTCATCATTGCATAACCAGAGCCCTAAGCTAGCCATGATTGAATGGCAGTGGTAGGAACAGGATGGGAACAGGTGAAACATATCACCATGGCTAGAGTACGCTAGGTCAAACAAATCAACGAGTGGGTCGAAAAACCTGCTAAGGACCAAATAAGAGGCTGAAGAGAGGGATTTTAAATTCTATGACAAACGCGACAACCCTAGATTCGTAAAATGACAACTAAATGCACAAAAAAAAGAGTTCCACTTAACCAAAATAAACGAGACAGGGAAGGATAATATCCTACTTGGCAGAGATAGTTTTGACGATTGGTTGAAAGCTTGACACCGACTGCTAAGCAGGCTCCAAATGGCACACCTCGGCAGGAGCGTGCTCAGAATGGGCGGAACTAACCACAGTCTTCGACAACTTTAATGCTTACAATCATACTGTAAAATGGCAATGAACCCCCACATGTTATATATATGAAAACATGGGGCTAGACACTTAATGCGGTTAGGTGGAAACTTTACGTTGAGCGAGTGTGGGAGAACACCATTTGGCGCCTAAAGAAACCAATCGGCAAAACCACATCAGTGCGCAAGGTAAAAATATTTCTGATAGTGGTGACTCAAAAACCAGAATCTTACCACAACTACTGGCCTTCTTTGCAAAATTTCAACCATCGAGGCCTTCGCATGATCTTCCCGATGCTGCGGTGCAAGACACAATCGGCAACCAAAACGCTTGAACGACCCTCTAACAATGGTTCCAAGACGGAAAAATAGTCGCCACTACTGGCTCTCCCTTAGCTAAAACAACCCGATGGAGGACATCGGCTACAAAGGCAAGACTTTGCCGCTGGCCGTGGCTGAAACCCAAACACTTCAAATGTTGAAAAACTCCCCAGTCCAAAAATTGCATAATTGGTTGGCAACAGATCAGGTGATAAAAAACAAAAGGTAGTCGTTGTGTCGGCAGAATGACAAAACTCCTTCCGAAGCATTAGATGAACAAACTCAAAGAAACACAAGGCAG
Source organism: Pseudotsuga menziesii (assembly GCA_001517045.1). Classification (NCBI taxonomy): domain Eukaryota; kingdom Viridiplantae; phylum Streptophyta; class Pinopsida; order Pinales; family Pinaceae; genus Pseudotsuga; species Pseudotsuga menziesii. The sequence goes on from LPNX010483851.1 coordinate 83,473, forward strand.
AGCATCGGATGGGAAGGAAAATTCTTTCCTTCGTTGCAGCAAAATCTCAGGAATGCTCCAACGCAACGGCTCAAAACAGTTCGGATAAAAGCATAAAGTCTTCGCTATGTCAGTGAAAACCCAAAATGCCTCCAACATAGCAAATCAACAATCATAAAAAATAAGCCGAAATGTGCTTGTTCGAAAAGCAAAGCCTATCCGCTGTGTCGGCTAAAACATTAAAATCCATCCGCTACATCGGGTCAAAAAGACTTTCTTACTTAGTGTAAAACAAAACTTTTTGATCTTACTTAGGGTGAAACCAAGTCATGAATGATGGCTTTCGAAGCACAAAAGGTCTAAGTAAAACCAAAAGCTAAGAAATTAAAGGGGGGCCCTAAAAAATGCAAAATTTTTTGGGGTAATATTGCAGCAGCAACACTATCCTAGATAAAAGAGCATAATTAATAGCTGAATACAAGATTGCTCGTACATAGTCTACTCTTATTTATGGAACATGAAGCTATTTGAAAAATGAAGAAAAAATGTAAATATCTTAAAATAAACAACAATGGAGTTTAGAAAAGTCTATCACTAAATCATTGTGCTGCTGGCTAAATGTTAGGTAGGAATAAATCGAGGCTAGTCCAGTCGAGCTAAATCAAGGCGGGTAAAAACCGACGGAGGATAGTCTATTAATTGAGGGCTAGGTTAAACCGAAGTTGTTTGAGCTAAATCGAGGTTGGTCGATCGAATCAACCCTGGCTGGAAGATTATGAATGAACCAAGGGCTTGTTCTCGCTTGTTGACTATATGAATGGTGTTTGGTTAGTAAACTTACATTCATCATCTAAAAAAAACATGAAAAAAAATAGATTACGACATATATCTATAGTATAAATAATATCGCCTTACAACAATTCTACAAAATAACAAGCAATAAAGATAATGCATTGCTTATAATGACATAATCAAAATTCTCCTACCATATTGTCCCTAAAGACTATCCCATTATTAAACTTCATAAAAGGGTTTTTACAAAATGTTCAAGTTACAAAAGCCTTTAATTATTCTAAACGATTACATTTTTCCCTCTCTTATCATAACTACCTTGGGTTTCCCTTCAATTCTTTCAATTGCCTTTTTGAAAAGAAAATTTTCTAATAAACTTTGTCGTATTTGGGTTAACCATGAGATTTATCGCCAAAATAAACTCTCCATACTTCATGTTGAGAGGATACCGTCATTACACGTTTAAAATTTAATTTCTTTAAGGTGAACTCATAGTTAGATAACTCCTTTAGCATGGGACCCATACCCCTTTTGAGTGTGGTGAGATATGAATTGATCAAGTTAATGTCTCTAGAATGAGTCACAATGTATTTTTTTTAACGTCGCTTTGTATATGCTTGAAGTGATTCCAATGGAAATTCTTTTGCAACTTAAAACTTTTTCCAAGTCATTTTAAATATATTTTGATGTCCTTGTCACACTTATTTCCCCTATTGAAGGTAAATGACATCATTCAATCACCTTTTCTGTAGCTAAGTGCATGCATTTGTAGTTATTCACCAAGAAAATGATGTTCTTTTCTAAATTGTTAATGGACATTTTGATAATGGAGTAAAAATGAGTTGACTCTCATATTCACTCATTCGGGGAGCTCTTGAGTTGCATTTTTCTCTTATGTTTTTCATTTGTATAAGTCTTGAAGGGATAATTGAACTTTATCTAGTATCATTATATTATATTTGATTCTATCAAGAACTTGAAAAAGTGATAAGCATATTTATGAAATTCTTGTAACTCATTGTACATTAGTCTTTGTGTAACATCCAATTCATCATGTAACTTGCAAGTGCAAGACTTGAAATCTTCCATTCTGGTCATATATGCTTTATAGCGAGATACCTCTTCCTCTAAGGTGGTGATCCTCCTCTTGTAGATTTCCATTTCTTTGATCATTTTCTAAATGTTAAATTCATTAGCTTGAAAGAAAGCAACCCCATCTAAGGTGGTGTTGTAGTGTTGGTCTCTATAGTGACTGTGAGTTCCATGATTTTGGGTAGCTAGAGTTTCTTTTGGGTTTGTTCTACAAATTGACTCTTTTACTTGTCGAAAACGAAAGAGTCTAAGGAAGCGACACCATTAGTATTAGAAGGAACAAATTTTATCAGTCCTAACTCATACAAGGGAAACTGCCCACCAATGATGGATAACATGGAAGAGTCAAAGGATGCATCGGGATTAGCAATTTTGACATCTATGGGTTTTGTTTTTCTAGACTCTTCATTCTTTCTTCTCAACTTCCTTCCTAGTTTTTGCCTCAACTTCTTTTGCTGGTTTCTTTTCTATTTCTTGCTTCAGTTTTTCTTCTACTTCTTGTATTTCCTTGGCGTTTCGAGCTTTGACCTCTTATCTCATTTTTATTTATGGGTTTGTGCTTTGATGGTTCCTTGGCTCTTTTTTGCTCTTTCTACCTTTATTTGGGATTTTCAATTATTGTTGATAGTGGTTCTCTCTCTTTTCTTTGTATTTCTACCCTTTATTTTTCTAACTACTCTTTTATTTTTTCATATCCTCCTTCGCCATTACTATCCATTCTTAGTGCCATCTCATCCAATGATGCAACTTTTCAATAGAGCTCTTCTTCTTGATAGACCTCATTTTGATAAGGCCACCATATTTGTATGCATGCCAATGATGGACCAACACATGAAGTTGATTGTGCCTCCTAAATATTTCCTCTCCAAAATGATAGACAATGATATCGTTTTCTTATTTTATAGTGTCTTTTACATTTGTTATACCATATGAAGCTATGAAAAGAGGTTAAGGGGGCTACAATTGCTCTTGTCATAAGAGAGGGATACTCCTACACTATTCACAAAGCTCGGATATGCTACTTCTTGAATAACCAATTCGTTGGGGTTAAATTTGGGTAATAGGTGTGGTCCTTTGGTACCTTCAAGACTTTAATGTATCTTTCCCTCTCAGTGATATGCTAGTCTTCGGACTCTATTATTGCTTACATTTCCTTTTTTAACTTGAAATAGGTGGTCTCATAGAATATATGTTACATGGATTCCATGAAGCATTCACAAATATTTGTATTATGTATCCTAAATTGTGTTCCCAAAGGATTCAGATAAACACGTGAACATGTGCTTCATTTAGTTTCTAGCACCACCCCATCTTTGGAAATATATTTGAAAGACATGCCACATACAACAAATATGATGACATGTAGGATGTATGAGGGATTATAGTAATTGTATATTTAGATTTAGAGATGTTCTTATTCATGGAGGTTGATAATATAGATTCCCAAGTCAAGATCATCCCGAACTAGGTGACCTAAAAATGAGTGGGACGCAAGTTTCCTTGAACTATGAAGCATCTTCTTCCTCGCATAACCTGCTTATCAATGCCATAATGATCATGTAGGGAGTACTAAGATGCATGCTTTGTAGGGTACATGCCTAATATCCTAATTTTGAATGTCTTTTTTTAATCCACCAGGTTTTAAGGATATCATGATAGTTGAGGGTGAATCACAATACCCATTCTTTAGTAAAGTCCACAAGTGGGCCAAGGAACTTATAATAAATGTCCAAGAAGGATGGTTGCAAAGAGGTAATGGCCTTCATTGTCACATCTTTGATTAGTATATTCTGGATGTCTAGATGGCTAATCAATTAGGATATGAATTCAACTCATGGGAGCACTATAGGTTTGTATGCCACTTTATGAAGGCTTGATTTCCTAATCGTTTGATGTACTCCTTCATTAGGATTCACTTCATTAGGTGTAAGAGGCAACTCTGGATAGTTTCTTTGTTGAACATTTGATCTATTTATCTCCACTGATAATTGGTCTCATCATCTATCCTATGTTGTGTATCTCCATAGATTATACATGGGGTGACTATGTTTAAATATGGCTTAGTCAATTCTTCTCTATCCAGACTTACTTTCTCGATTAATTCCTTCTGCTTCTACCTTTTAGAGGCCGTCTCATGGCCCTGCAATTCATTCATGTTAACAACAAAGCACATTAGCTTTATTAGAAAAAATTAAAGTAGAATGCACATGTCCAGGACGACTTTTCTCTCATTGTTGAATATATCCTCTTGAAAGAAAGAGGAGAAGGTTTGTTGGAGATGTAATTACCAAGCTAAAAATAAATTACGCAAGGGTTCAAAGAGCTTAGTTGAACAAATTTGGTGCAGGGTCGAAGGGAAATTCACATTGAGTGTTAGGCTGATACTGAAAGTTCCTCCAATAATAAGCATAATACATAAATGTTTACTCTTCTCAAGGTCTCATACAAGCCAAGGTTGGTGATAATAGTCGAGGTTGAAATACTGATTGATATCAATGTTTTCCAAAGGAAATGAAATTAGGGAACATAATAGATGAAAAGTTTGTATAGAGCATCGATGTTGTTTATTTTCCCTTGCTTAACAATGTTGGTACAAAGAAAGTGTAGAAAAACAATACCTTGTAGGAAGCAGCCAATGGGAGGTTTGAATTGACCACTAGAAAATAGAGATGATTAGAAAAATAGTTTAAATAAAGATTTGGTAAAAATTCCAATCTATTCAATTGGTGAGATGACGATGGGTAGGTATGAATCTTGATAACGAGCCACCTTTCCTTTTTCCATATATGAAAGTGAGAAAATATAAGTGAAAACCTTTTGATTTTTATTGCTATTACTCGTTCGAAGGATTAGTGAAAAAACAAAAATATGAAATAACAAAAAATGCATAATGCCCTTTAATAAAGCATTAAGTGCTTTTTATTGGTTTTGCACCCTTTAATCTTCCTTTATCACATTCCCATATTGTTTGGAAACTTTTCTTGGCACAAGGTGTCACAATTTTAAAAGCTACCCACGAATGTGATCTCTCCACTTTATCACTCCATTTGAAAATTTGCGGAAGTTTTAAGAATGCAACATGTCAAGCCTAGCTTTCATATGTTTTCAATTGTGATGTGTTGCATGACCATATTCTTTAAATTTGTGTCACATGCTCATGCTTTTTAAACTTGCGATGAGTCTCATGATCATATCTTTGAATTTTGTGATGTCTTTTATTTAACTCGTAACTCGGGATGTTTCTCTAAATTTGAGTGTGTGATGTGATGTGATGTGCTGCATCTTGATAACTTACCTTTTTTTTTTCAAGCAAAAAAAACCTGTCTTTGTTATTCATGGAGAATCAAAGGGCATTAGTACAGTCAGCCGCTTCAACGGAGCATTTATACATGACTACCCATCCGGAGTTCCCAATCAGGAGGAAAGGCACATATAACCAAAAAATAACCCATCAGAAAATTGTCTCATCATGTGATGAAGACTGTCCATTCAATCACATCAACCGAGAGCCAATCAGACTTTGATCAGCGTTCTAAAGAGATGCACTTTAATTTGCAAAAAGACAGCTACATGGAAGGGAAAAAAAACCCTTCAGAAACTCAAAGTATTCAATATCCCACAAAGAGAGACAACGCCCTCTTAAACAAGCTCAAAAGAGCTGAAAAAAGTCTTTTGTGACCAGGTGATTCTCAATATATTCCATAAAACAACCTTTCCCTTGGATAAAAGAGAGCGCCTTTTTAGAAAGACGGTCAACTGTCTTGTTGTGCTCTCGATAGATGTGAGAGAAGGACAGATCCTGGAAGCTAGTGGCTAGCTTTTTAGTCTCCCTACACCAATGAAAAAGTGCAGGTGGGGAGAGAGCAATCGATCCCTTAGCCCAATTGATGATTACCTGAGAATCCCCGTATACGTGGGCTAGGGGGATCCCCATCATATGGGAGATGTGCAGGAGTGCCCAGAGACTGAGCAGCTCCGCTTTGGTATTTGTGCCATATTCGACCCCCAACGCGAACTCCAAGAAGTGTGAGTCGTTGAGAAAAATGCACAGGCCTGCACCAGTAATCATGTTATTGGAGGCACCATCAATAAAACCACAGGGAAAATACTTGACTGGAGGATTCCCAATAAGTCTGCTTCGACCTTTTTTGGCTACAGTCCCAAGAAAAGGATCCTGCATAGTCGACAATATTTGCTGGATGATGCCATGAATATTCCTTTTTTCCCCTTCAAAAACTGCCAATATATCTTGATAACCTACCTTATGCCTAACAATGACCTCCTTTGTCATAACTTAGAATATTGTCCAACTTCATTATACGTTGACCTCCTTTGTCATAATTTACAATATTGTCCAACTTCATGATACCTTGCGTGACTCGAAGTTTTAAGCCGGGGTAAGGCATAGTCTCACGAACGGATAAAGTCCGCATTAAGCCTTCAGCTCAGTGCCACTAGCCGATAGGATACCCAGGTGTTGATTCGCTCGATAACACTTATGAACAACTTCGGATTCTGAAAGATCAAAGAAAATATTAGAGGGATTCCAACTTTTGCTCAATTCATAAAAGAAAGGGAAAATTTTGGGAAAATTGTTTTTGGCTCAACAGTTGCTGATCACGCGTCTGTTTAGAGGATTCTCTAGTGACAACATATGATAAAATCTCAGAATGAATCATATTCTGTATGGCTTCGCCTTCCTTTACCAATTCATTTCTCCCAATTAAGAAATATCACCGGATCTGGTAAAGCAAGGGCTGTCTATGGAGGGGAGACCTTGTCTCAGTCCCTCTAGATATACTGTCTCATAAACTAGCCTTTCACCCTGGCTTTAGGTTATTTGCTTCAATCATTTGGTCAGAGAGATGGGAATTTCACGAGTGAGATGGTGGCGTTGCTTCTTGGAAAGTGCTTTCCCTTACTAGTTTATTCGGAGCCTACTCACTCAATAGAATTTCAATTTTTCCTAGAGCCGCTGAAGAGTAGAATGCATTGGATTTTCCGATTGATCTCTACTCTCTGCTATTTATTCCGGGAAACTGGCGATACCCACCTCCACTTACTGCTACTTGTTCGCTTTGCTCATGTTCCAATCAAGAAGTCGTTTTTATCTGAACAGTTGTTATCTCCTTGCCTGGCTTTAATCTTTGCATACGGTTTCATGGAGTAGGGTTTGGCAAGGATAGAATTATGAAGAATCCAAGCAACCCCACTCGCATCCGTAAGAAGATGATTTTAGGATTCATTGCAAACCGCACACAAGCCTTGAGAATCACTAGTTACCACAGCAATTGCGATGTAGATGCTGTTGAAACCAAAACTGCTGTGATGCCAATTTCGTTTTCGAACAAACAGTTTCTGAGAGACAAACTAGAGAAACATAGAGGCCAGGGGAATGTGTATGCAGGCATCAATGGGTTTAGGCTTAACAGCCACAGCCGTATAGAAAAGCAGCTCAAAGAAGGTGTGGATGTTTTATGCAAGGAAAATAGATTGAGAGAAGCAGTCGACATATTATATAAAATGGTTGCATATGGCGTTCAGGCAGACTCCAGCGTCTACGGTCGGCTTTTGCAAGCTTGCATCGACACAAAATCCTTGTCACAGGGAAAAAGGGTTTACACCCATATGACCAAAACCAACTTTGAGACAAGCGTCTATTTAGAAAACCGTTTTGTTGACATGTTTGCAAAGTGCAACAGTGTTATGGATGCGCGCCAACTGTTCGACAAAATGCGAACAAGAGATATATTCTCATGGAACACTATGATAACAGTGTATGCCAAACTTGGGAATGTAGAGGAGGCACGCCAAATGTTTGACAAAATGCGAACAAGAGATGTGTTCTCATGGAACACTATGTTAACAGGGTATGCCAAATTTGGGAATGTAGAGGAGGCACGCCGAATGTTTGACAAAATGCCCGAGAGAAATCTAGTGTCATGGACTCTTATGATTGGAGGATATGCACAGAATGGGCGGAGTGAGGAGGCCATGAAGTTGTTTAGCCGAATGCAAGGGGAAGGAGTAAGCCCAGATCATATCACTTTCTCCACTGTTCTCAGCGCTTGTTCCACTTTCGGAAATCTGGAATATGGTAAGCAGATTCATGGCAATATAATTAACGTTGGATATGAATCAAATGTGTTAATTAGGAATACTATTGTGGATATGTACGCAAAGTGTGGAGATATAGAGGATGCACAGCTCATGTTCGACACAATGCCAGAGCAAGATGATGTTTCGTTTAATTCCTTGATTGCTGGATATGCTCGGCACGAACTGGGGAAGGATGCCTTGTGCCTTTATAGCGAACTGCAAAGGAAAGGAATGGATGTATCTGAGTTTACTTTTGCTGGGATTCTCAGTGCATGTGCCAGCCTACTAGATCTAAATAAGGGCAGACAAATCCATGCTCATGTCATCCTAAATGGATATGGGTTGAATGTCTTTGTGGAGAATGCCCTTGTTGACATGTATGCGAAATGCGGGAGCATTGATAGCGCAGCCAAATTATTCTTCGGAATGCCTGAACGGGATGGAGTTTCATGGAATGCAATGATCACAGCATATGCCCAATCAGGGAACGGGGAGAAGGCCCTCAAGTTCTTTCAACAAATGCATAGGGAAGACATGAAGCCTACCGACTTCACGTTTGCGAGTGTTCTTAGAGCATGTGCTAGTTTGCAATCTCTCAGACAGGGGACACTAATTCATTCCCAAATCATCAAAACAAGATTTGATTCTAACGTCTTTGTGGGAAATGCTCTGGTTGACATGTATGCCAAATGTGGGGACTTAAAGGAAGCACGCTCAATATTTGAAAGAAGGCCTAGCCGTAATGTGATCTCGTGGACTACAATGATAGCAGGCTATGCACAGAAAGGGTATAGTGAGGATGCGTTGAAATTATTCCACGAAATGCAAAGTAATGGCATTAAACCAGACCAGGCCACCTTTGCAAGCGTTCTTAGAGCCGCTGCCACTGTAGTTGCTTTGGAAATGGGCAAGCAAATCCAAACTCATATTTTTAAAAGTGGGTTTGTAACAAATGTCTTTGCTGGAAGTGCCCTCATTGATATGTATGCAAAATGTGGAAGCATAGAGAGTGCATTTACCGTGTTCGAAAAAATGTCTGAGCGGAATTTGATCTCATGGAATGCTATGCTTGCAGGATTTTCCCAGAATGGGTATGGCAGGGAAACTCTCCAACTATTTGAAGAAATGCTACATTCTAACATGACGCCAGACGAGGTCACTTTTATTAGTGTTCTCTCTGCATGTAGCCATGCGGGACTAGTGGATGAAGGTTATAAATATTATAATTCCATGAGTCAAGATCATTGTCTAACACCAAGAGCAGAGCACTATGCCTGCATGATTGATCTTCTTGGTCGCTATGGATGCCTAGATGAAGCAGAAGGTTTCTTTAACAAGATGACATGTGAACCTGATGCTATTATGTGGTTGGCACTGCTTGGTGCCTGCAGAATTCACGGGAATATTCAGCTGGGAAAACGTGCAGCAGAATGCCTTTTCAAGTTGGAACCAAAAAATGCAGCACCGTATATATTACTCTCTAATACATATGCTGCTGCTGGCAGGTGGGATGAAGTAGCAAAGGTGAGGAAACTGATGAATGACAGGGGAGTAAAGAAAGAAACAGCATATAGCTGGATTGAGATCGAGACAAGAGTGCATGCCTTTGTTTCAGATGATACATTGCACCCACAAATTAAGGAAATTTATGCAACATTGGATACATTGGCTGGGAAGATGAAAGCAGCAGGTTATGTGCCGAACAAAAGTTTTGTTCTGCATAATGTGGATGAGGAACACAAGGAAAAGTTCCTTTGCTATCACAGTGAAAAACTAGCAGTGGCATTTGGGCTGATCAGTACCCCCTCTTGGAAAACTATTCGAGTTGTGAAAAACCTTCGTGTCTGTGGTGACTGTCATAACGCTATTAAGTTCATCTCCAAGGTTGTTGGACGAGAAATTGTCATAAGGGATGCAATCCGCTTCCATCATTTCAGGAATGGTCTCTGTTCTTGTGGGGATTACTGGTAATGGGTGATATAGTGAGAACCCAATTTTTGCATTTCTTCTCTGCGGGTTGTAGAGTCTTTTTGTACCATGCCATCTATACTTATTTGCATCCAAGCATGTTCGGCGAAGGCCAACTCATGTTTTCACTCCTCTCTTGTATTCTTACGATGTATAATCTTTAAAGATGTAATATATAGGTGGTGAAAAGGAAATTATACATTTATGAATGAATAACATAAACATAGAGGCTACAAATCATGGCAAGGAAGACCCAGGAAAACCCACTAATATACAATAGTAGTTTTGCAAATGTTATCCAAAGTTATATTCATCAGGCAAACAACAAGATTAAAGATAATTTAAATGGACATAGATGTAACAATAGTAAAATGATGAATGGTTAAATTATAAAGGAATGGCAACAGAGTTACTGTAAATTTAAATTCAATAAAGTCCTCATTGAGAAAAATGGATGGATGAATACGTGAAAGGACAAATTATATAATTTGTTAGGTCGTAGCCTTGAGATGCTTAGGATGGCTTCTTTGCACAATCACCTCGATGGTTGCTTGTCACCATAGATAATCATGACATGAGATTGATGGTTAGATGTGTTGGTTTTCCGTGCGTTGGCCCGTCGACAAGACACACTATGGACATGCCAAGCACCCTTGCACAAAAGCAAGGCACATTGTGGAAAAATGCAACTCGCACAAGTTGGACAGTCCAAAAGACGCTTGGAGGGAACTCGTCGAGGCAATGGAGGCTGGGTTGGGCAACCTTGTTCGTAGGCATGCATGATGTATGGTAGACAAAGTGGCAAGATGAATTGATTGACTTAAAGCTGAATTGGGCATACCCAATTGGATGCATATTGGATGCACATCGATGAGAGAATTGGATGCATATTGGATGCACATCGATGAGAGACCCTTGTGGATGCACATTAGATGGATGGATATTGACTTCGTGCACTTGTGGGTGCACCTTCTTGGGTGTACTTGGCCATAAGGCAGCTAAGCATACTTGGAGGCACCTTGATGGACATAAGGCAGCTAGGCATAGCTGTAGAAGGAACTGGTGATGGACATAGACTCTTGGGCATGGATGTGACAAGAGCACTTGTTGGACATGCTTGCGAAGGATGTGGATGTGATGCCCACACTTGTGGGCACTAGGGTGTCGGATGACTTTTTTATCGGGATTGTGCAACACCATTTGAGATGGATGTTGACAGATAAGTTACATGGGAACTATTGAGTTGCATGTAGACACATGGGTTCACATAGATTTGCAGGGGCTTGCTAGAGCTTGGCAAGAGTCATAAATAGACAAGGCTTTAAAGTGACGAAGGCATCATAAGTGAGATCATTGGAGAATCATCCAAATGAAGAGAAGTTCAAAAGTGAGCCCTGAAGTTCAGCTAAGTTAAGCCTTTTGCATAGTATGGTGAGTTTGCATTGGCTGGGAGAAAAACAAAGTGTTTTGCATAGTAGGGTGAGTTTGCATTGGCTGGGTGAAAAACTAAGTGTCAAACAAGAATTGTAGGAGGTAGTCCTGCAGTAGCTTCAAGGGTTGGTTTGTACGTGGCTGTTGGGAATTAATAGTAGGCTTATTTGCTAGTTGTAAATGAGTGACATGTATGTGGCTGCCCTCCCTTCTTGTGTTTTGTAAATATTCTTCTCATAAATAAAGTTTAAGTTAATTGCGTTGGGTATCAGGTATACATGTGCCTAATGTAGAGGAGAACAGATTGCAGTTGAACTAGGATTTTCAGCCTTTTGAAGTGGAATAGAATGATGCAGGAGAAGTTATCTGTTGAGAGATTTTCAGGAGCTACTGGTAAGTAAATGCTAGGAAGCTAATTATCTTGTTGTTCATTCATTATTTGAATTTCGTTGAGGAGTTTGAGTCTCTTGGGGTTCTAGGAGGCATGTGAAGTAAAAGGAACATAATTTTGATGCCAAGTGGCATGAAGATAAACGACAAGGAAGACATGAACCAGGAAATCCAATTTACAATGTACATGTGATGGGGTTTCCAATGCCCTAAAATTTGATGTACATGTTCCCATTGCAACTAGCAGTAGATTAAGGGCTTTTGATGCATGTCCCTTGAGGAATTTAAGATTGCAACTTACATGTTCCCATGTCTCTTGAGGAATTTAAGATTGCAACTTATTGTGATCTCCGCATATAAAGACCCTAACACATGTCTATAATGTGTGGGAGGTAGGGTGTGTTTGCCATCACTGGAGTACGGTAGCACTGATGTTACAGAGAGAAACTTCCTATGGCTTGGGGGTACCACAACAGACTCGTATGACACCAGAAATCAATCTTTCCCAATATGCAAGAACAATAAACAAATCTAACACTAAGAGATGTCGAATCGTACCTTATTCCAGACGGTTGAAGTAGATCCCCGTTGAGCTTTTCCAATGCAATTGCAATTATAATTTGCTCTCAACAACAACAAACAAAGCAAGCATGATATATATAGAAGCGTTAGAGCTATCCTAGCATATATAATCAACCATGTATAAGCAATTAAATACATCCATGGATCCAATATTCATATTCAAAGTACACATGAATTGGACAAGAAAATATATTTCTATTAATAAATCAAAGATATAATAGTGACAAACTCTGTTGGCACTTTTGCGAACCAGAGAAACCGAGTCCTCCACATGGGCCTCCACCACTTCAATCCTCCATCTCTCGATAGCAAGCTCACAAAGCAAAGGCAAGCTTGGGAAGAACACTATGTGCTTCAAGGGACAAAGGGATGCAGACTAAAGTCTAAGCAAAGCTGAGGCAACAATGGACTATAGTTTCCTTGCTCTTCAATTTCTCCTCCTTCAATGTATCCAAGGGGTTCCTTATATAGCACTCCAAAGAGGTAATGGAGGGTCGAATCCGAGCGTTCTCAAGGAATTTGGAAGGCCAAGAGTCAAGTTATTCGGACTCAAATGAGGAAAACTCCAAAAATATTTGTTATTTTGCACACATCCCGATGTACGCGGGTTTGAGGTCAAAAGCTACGTGTACACGCAGGTATTGCTTTAAAAGTTGCGTATATGTATAAACAGTGAATTTTTGGGGATGATCTTGGAACATCAAAGTATAATATAAGTCCATGGGGTCCAAGGAGTTTGCAAAGGGACAGAGAAGGCCATAAATGTGTGATCTACATGATGTGGTAAAATCAACTATAACAACAGAAAACTCCTTAATAGAGAGCATTATGCTCTGCAGGGATCGTTCTCTGCTTTATATGGGTGCGGTAAATTTGTTAAGATATGTAGAAACGGGTTTTGCAGTTTATGGCATCTCCTTGTGTCATGATTGAAATCTCTTTCATTTTGGTAAATAAAGAGAAAAATACATTTGCAATGCTTTTGCTAGAGGACATACATAAGCAGATAGATTCCTTTATTTTGGCTTGTGTGCCAATGAACAATCTTAATGTAACCAGGCCCTAGTAACCCTGAGTGTAGATTGATATGATGAGCATAAAGCTTTTCCTTTATGGTTTGAGTATTTAGGGTACTATATGTATTGCATTGTCGCTATACTATTTCCAGTTTAGCAATTTATTGTGATTGAATAATTTAATGCCAGGCTTAAAAAATGTAGCTGTTAGGATGGAATCGTGAAGTGCAATTCTATTTGGAGTTGTCTACAACAGCGACGATTTTTCCCGGACGGTGAGATTCCGGGCGAAATCACCGGTCGTAGATGGGCCCTCCGGCACGGTTCCATATCTAGATTCGAGGATCTTGTCCCAGCTCCCCATGTCGTCAATCAATCCTCTAGGCTCCATGTTGGGGGTGGCGTAGTTAATGTAGTGCTCGAAGGTTGGTGGGAACTCCATTGCTCACTCCCGCGATCCTCTGCCCAAACTCACATCTGAAACTCTGCTGCCTTTGCTACGAAACTCTGCTATGACAAGGAGGATTGAGCCCGGAAGTTCGTTCTGCCCAGCGCCAGATCCTAGCGTGAAGGGGTTCAGATATTTCACACTGTTTAATACTTCCAAGAATGGCAACGCCCAGGCATTTCACTGTCTATTTGTTAAGCCCAATAATATCAGATGTGTGAACATGATCAAGGATCTGTTAAAAACTAGCAGTTGAGTGATATTGGCCATTTTTCCATCCATGTTTCCAACTTTGGGAGTAAGATTGGCAATTCATGCTTTGAGCAGTTCAATGCTACTCTGCGTATTGTCTCAATATGGTGTATTTTCTGCCGTGCATTTGTTGCTTTGATTTTTTAAGTGGAAACTGCATGAAATTTCCCTCTAAGGTGTTCCTGTCTATAATCTTGAGCTTCCTTCTTTTATTAAATAAAGACCATATGTAGGGAAAATAGTGAGACTGTATTAATGTAAAGAAAAATGCATCTAGTCTAAAGCTTTCAGTTTTAAAGTTTTCAGTTTTAGTGTCGTCCATGCAAGATACTGTTATTAACTCTGCATGGATCTCTTTAGTTAACCGATTTTTGTTTATTACAACTAAGATTTTTAACTAAATCCTTTACAGTTAAAGTTCATTGAAGGCATACATAGGAAATTCAAATTCTTTCTCTCTCTTTATGGGTATCTCTTTATCTTTGATCATTTACTGCATGGTCCATATGTGTATTAATTATTTATCTCTATATCTTCATGTGTTGAGGTGGGATGCTAGTACTATGCTCTTTTGTTGTATCAAGATAGAAGTCTTGTGTTGTATCAAAGACTGTGTAGTATTGTGTTGTATACAAGACTGTAGACTTGTGTTGCATCAAGTCTATACTTGTGTTGTATCAAGTCATGATCCTAATGAAGTTTCATTTAGGTGGAGCTCCATTTGTTGAGGTAGTTATTCTATGTGATGTATTACTAGTCATGGTCATTGATTGCTATAAGTCTCCTTTAGGGATTAGCTACCCCTAGAGTGAATTAATTTAACATATGACTATATGACCTGGGGTAATATGATATGATCATCAGTTTTTGTGACATTTCTTCTTAGTATGATATGATAAGATGGTTTAATAATTAATACGAATTTATACAACACCAGTCCTTGACTTGATACAACACAAGTTTGGAGAATGAATATTGATGTTGTACATTCAATAGAAAAGTCAACCATAAAAGAATAAATAAGGAGGGCGCACTCCTCTTTTGAACACATAAAGCAAGCTCACTTAAGCTAATAAGACAAGTGCACAAGAGAGAGAGAGAGAGAGAGAGAGAGAGAGAGAGAGAGTAGTAGCAGTTGCAAGAAGATTATTATTCTTGGGGCTATATCATCTTTTATTCTTTTATTTTTGTGTGTGAGAGATTTATCTCTTGGTGCATTGACATTGTTCTTGGTTGACGAATCAACACTAAAAGTTCTGCTAGGTTTTTCCCGTGAAAGGATTTTCCCCGGATAAATTGTTATGTCTACTATTAAATGTCTTTCTCACACTGATCTTTATACAATAAATTATTGTGATGTGATATGTTACATGAATAAAAACTATAACATAATTGCTTCTAAGTAAAATTCTAACATGGTATCAGAGTCATGATGAAAGAATTCATTGGAACAACTACAACTATTGGAGATTAGGGCTTCATGCTTGAAACCCTAGAAGGAAGAATCTAGTCATCTGGGAATTTTCATTATAACTTGCTTTTCATAAAGGTTCAAGAGCTGAAACGTGGACAAGACGAAGATGAGATACTGATGTACCTTGTGTGTGATTTTCAGCCTCATATCCCTTGTACTTTATTAGTTATGATGTATGCAAAACATGGTTCTAGCGTCTTCCAGAATGCAGTTTTAAACAGGTGACCTAGGGAAAAATGTCAAATCTTGGGCTAGGAATATCCAGATTAAATTTCATAAAATGTTCCAGAAAGGCAACAAATTGTAGTTTCTCTGGTGTTAGTTTCATAACCCGAAGTGGAAACACTGACATGTGGAAGTCCATACAAGTTTTATATACTAAACCAGTGCATAAATAGGTCACCATGGGAAACTTTGAATAAATTCCTCTTGGTGAATCCAATCTTACTCTAACTTATGGGGTTGGAAAGAGGACATATGAGGATACATTAGGCTGAAGTTTCAGACATTGAGGAAAATAAATTTCAGAATTACAACAGAATTAATACAAGACAACTAAACAGGCTCAACATAAGAAATTGGAGATTAGGAGGCAACCATCTTTTTTCAAATTTTTTGGCCCTTTAGGGCTGTAAGGACATTAATGCAACATTGGAGAATTCTGACACAACATTGGGAATTCGGAAAATGAACTTGTAATCCACTTATCATAAATATTAATCTTCCATCACAACACTATGGAAAGGAGGTTTAAAATTAGCATTTTGTCCCTACAGAGGAGCCTACAAGCTATCCTTCATTCAAGGTATGAATATACTAGATCTAAATTGCTGAATTTTGATTTAAGGAAGCTTTGTGGAATGTGGGTTACTATCAAGAGACAAAGGTTCCAAAACCTTTGAAGGATACAAAAGGAAAAGATAACTTATGTTGATACTAGTAAGCACAACATGTATGACTTGAAAGGATACATGTATGTCTTCTTATGTTTTGAAGTCTACTTAATTTATCGTATGATTGGGATCTAGAAAAAATTATCTTCATATTATTATGTTATAATAATCATTCTTTACGCTAGGGTTTAAATGACCATTATGTTCTCTAGCTTGATTGTCTTATGGGTGACATTGACAGTGTGTGTTTGACAAGTTAAGGATTTTATGGAACAATATATGCATGTGTGAAGAAATGAACTATTAAACCCCTGTCAATATGTTGGACATGAATGAGTGTGTGTACATACTATAATGATAAACTCTTATGATGAGTTACACAAGTAACCATTATAAAGTACATTTGTATGGGAAATGATCATGCTATTTATGTTGTTATGATCTTGATGCTACAAATGAATATTTGTGATGATGCATGTGACACTCATTAGAGCAAATTTGGGGTCTAAAATGGACCTTATAAGAAAACAAGCCATCTCGTAAGAAAACAAACCACCTCATGATAAAAAGGAGCCATTGAATTCAAGAACCAATAGAATTTCAAAAAAAGAGTCAACCATAATGGTTGACTTGGCATATAATAATAAAATAATATTTATGAATTTTGGAGGAACAAATAAAAAACTACTTTTTTTCATTCGTATTTTCAACATATCTCCCTGTCATTTTACTCAAATTTCGAGCGGGAGCACTCATTGGATGATCCAACGAGTACCCACATTGCATACTTTTGACGGACCCCACCCCACTAAAAACATGAAATACATTAAAAACATGTTTAAACACATATCAAAATGTATTTCACATTTTTAGTAGGGTGGGGTCCATCAGAAGTGTGCAATGTGGGTACTCGTTGGATGCAGAATTTAATTTTCATTTATCGAGCACTCCCGCTCGAAATTTGAGGAAAATTATAGGGACATATGTTGAAAATACAAATGAAAAAAATAGATTTTTTCTCTCTTCCTCCAAAATTCATAAATATTATGTTATTATTATAACTATTATTATTATTTTCCTTAGGAAGCCCATTTTAGACCTCAAATTTGCTCTAATGATATGAGCACAATATGATGCTTATACTAGTATGAAAGATGTATACAAGATCAAGCTCATATTTAGATATAACATGATGATGTACAATGACAAGAGATTTTTTTTAAATTATGAAGGTAGATCCAAGAGGAATTAGTGCATACTGAAGACATGAGGACCAAGGTTGAAGTTTCAACAAGTTCCAAAAGTTTAGAACTTGATGAAGAAGAAGATCAAGCTTTAGAACTTGCAAGGAAGAAGAGATCAAGAGGGAGTCAACCAAAAAAGCAAAGGTCCACTGTGAAGGTTGTGAAAGAAATTATCTGTAATCAAGATTTACCCATGCCTTATGGTAATAAATATCTAGTATGACAATTATGCTTAGATTGGGTGGCTGTTGTACAGGAATAAACACCTTATAACCAAAGGTCTGGGGTTACCAACATACTCATGAAACTTGCAGGAAATCGATTCTAGAGTGTAGTAAATGAAATAGGAGGATAGGAAAGACTCATCCGATACACGACGGTTGATCCTAGCTTGTCCTCTTCCGCTCTGCTTCTCCTCCAAAGCCTTCAGGGATGCTTCTTCTTCACCTGTCAAGAGTCAATCTTCCAAATACAAAATGATACATATATATAAACAGGTTAGATAAATCATATATAAAGCGCTGAATCATAAGCATTTATCAAACCACAACATATGAGATCAGGGATGATTTTTGGGGTGAATTATAGCCCACAGGCGAATTTTAAGGGGTGCCCAAAAAAAGGTGGGCGAATTTTTAATATTAAAATGGTTTTTTTTAATTTAATAAATTAGCCCATTTTTAATTTTATATATAATTTTCCCCAATTAAATAGCCTGTGCAATTAAACTATGAAAATTCATACAATGGAATTTAGCCCACCCATCCATGGGAAAATCGTGACATTCGCCTGGATTTCTTCTATAATGGAGGTTAAATCGCCAGAAATTTCCAGTTTTGGAGGAGAAAGGAAGATGGTTCGCCTGGATTTTATGGATGATAGGTTAACAATTTGGTATTTCGCCCCTATTTATGGATCTTCGGGTAAACTTCTCTCAGTTCGTCCTTGATTTGCAGGCTCATGGACGCAGGACAACTTTCAATTTCAGGTGGTGGCCAGGCCATGGACGCAGGACAATGTTTGATTTCAGGTGGTGTTTTCCTTGGTTGGACAAAGATGCAAGACAGACAGGGTTTGGACGCTGGACATGGTTTGATTTCATGTGCTGGTGGTCATGGCCGTGGCGGTCTTCATTCTCCATGGACGCAGGACAGGGTTTGATATGATGTGATTTCATGGGTTTTATTTCCAGGACCACCACAGGGAATAAAACCTTGTCCTGCTTTTCACCTGTACTAGGCTTTGCGCCTGTACCAGGATTTGGGATTTCCTCCTTTCTTTTACCATCCTAGTGATCGAGATTCTGTTCCTGATGAAAAAGGTGTTCTAGATCCTTCAGCAGCAGCTTCTTCCCGAGCATCCATTCTTGTTCCAATTTACACATCCTAAGCAACAAATCCTTAGCAGTTCCAGTTCTGGGCACGGATAAATAAGCAAGGGTGGCAGTACCAGTGATTAGGTGGTGAAATTTAACCAAAGTTTATTTTTATAAAAGTTGGCCTTATTGCCTTGACGCTCATGGACGCAGGACAACTTTCGATTTCAGGTGGTGGCCAGGCCATGGACGTAGGACAACGTTTGATTTCAGGTGGTGTTTTCCTTGGTTGGCCAAAGATGCAAAACAGACAGGGTTTGGACGCTGGACATGGTTTGATTCCATGTGGTGGTGGTCATGGCCGTGGCGGTCTTCATTCTCCATGGACGCAGGACAGGGTTTGATATGATGTGATTTCATGGGTTTTATTTCCAGGACCTTCGTTGGCCATGAAAGACGGGCATAGTCAGATTTTTTTTTAAACGTTTTTTTTGTGTTTCTTAAAGCCGCTACAATTCTCTTTGGTGTTTTTGTTTCTTGTTAGCTTTTGTTTTTTTAGCATGGCCATGCTAATTTCTCTTTTGGTATATTGTTTATCCTGTTCACTTATGTATCATGATTTCTTTCACGGATTTTCAAGCTCTGGGTTTAATGGGTTTATGGTTTTCATTGTGTGTCTTTTTTTTTCTATGGGTTTAATGGTGAGAAAATTAGGCAGATCGAAATAGCCCAACTGACCAGATTCACAGGTGCAGTGTGCAGAGGCTACCCCACTGTTAAGTTATGCATAAATCTTCCCGTCCCATTAGCGGTATGCTACTCAAGTACCACAGGCTCACATGAGGTCAAAGTTAAAGCAAGGTTGGGGTATGCCAGTGCTAAATCCTTGAATTTGTGGTAAGTATGCTTGAGGTAAAACCATAGACTTTCAGTGTTCCACATCCTTAAAAATATTTTAATCTACCAAAAACCTATCTAAACTCTTCAATACCCATTCCTTCGTTTTCCATAGTTCCTCCTTGTTGGAGTCAGGATAATAGGTTTCACCTCACAGATCCCTAAATCTTCAAACATATGAGATAACTAATCTACCATTGCATCTTGTTTGGCGATTCCCCCACATACTTCTCCAATCACACCCTAGGATGACATTATAATTTGACCACTACATAAACTTTGGAATTTTCCTAAAACACCTCTCCGTCTCCATATGCCTTGGATTTTAGTTCAATCTGTATAATTGTATATATAAATGATGAATTTATATGTGCCTTAGTCTAGAGAACAAAAGGACCAATTTGCTAAATAGGATGATAGTATAGCGTTTGCTTTGGAGCCCCTACACACGATCTTTTGGATCATTATTACACCTGGTTTGTAAATGGAAAACGATCTTTTGAGGGTTGGGTTCTTATGGGCACTTTCTACCCCTCTTTTTGACTTCTTGTACTGAATGATAGGTAACACTTCCTACATATTGTAGAGGGTTGTTTGGGGTTCAAGGCTAAAGCTCCCTCTATCCCTGAGTCCTGTTTTTGAGAGTTTTCCATTTTGGGTCGTAATTTATAACAGACATATTTTTTCCCTTCCTCTTTTTCATTCAATTTCCTCAACCTCTTCAAATGAACTGCTCACTACAGATACAACTTTAGAATTCTGTCTCCCATGTGATTTGTTTATCAAGGAAAGTCCTTTAGGAAACTCTTCCAGGTTTTTGAGGACATCAAATTTTTCTATGGAGTTTGAATCCTTAGCCATAAGAGAAATTGGGCATGGAAGGTCCTAGAAAGATTTTATACTAAACTATGCAGCTTCATTAATGACTAAGAGTAGGGATTAGTATTATTTTTAAGCATACCTGTTTTGGACGACCCACATGACGATTCCCTCATTAAACTTGCTTCTACACGTAACTACTTTGAGGTCGTGTTCTTGCTATTGTCATTTTTTTTTCTTTCCTAGTGCTCATGCTACCCTCAACTTTTACTTTTACAGTGAGATCTTATTCCCTTGAGGATTCCAAGATGCCTTCAATTTCTTCCATTATACTATAAGTCTATGGCGTTTCCTTTTTCTCTGCTAGCAATTGTTCTTGATTCCTCTAGACCCATATTTAGTTGTTTTTGGTGCAATCTTTCCATAAATGTCATATTTGATGACCTTAGTAAAAATGATATCCTGTGTAAAGACCCTTGCTAAAACTACCTGATTTTTTGTTAACTGTGGAGTTTCTTTAGTTGAGGACTTCCGTCAAACACTTTGCCAATTGACTGCTTGAATACCACTGTGATTTCTTTCTTATTGCTAATCTGAAGAGGTCTGCTTGTTTGTTGGGTTTGTAGTTTAATTTGATGGTTTGCTTTAGATCTTAGTGACGCAATAGTTTCATAATAAGTTTGAAAGTATTCATGTGCATTAAATCCAAAAAGACAATCCCATAGTATGTACTATGGATGAACAACAACAATCTTGTAATAAATATAACAACAGTTTGAATGAAGATAATATGAATATTTTAATGACAGTAACAACTACAATTAAATCATATTTAAACCCCTTGTCTGACCTGTAGGTTTAAATGTAACAACAACTCCCTTTCATTGATGAGAAAGCTTCTTGAAGTGCTACGATTTGTCTAAGTATGTATACTGGAAGCTGGTAAAAGCAAAAGGAAACTCCCAGAAGTCTACTTTGAACTCCTTCCAAGCAATTCTTTGTAGAAATGAAGGCAACGTGGGGTGTCACTTTTCCTTGGTGTCTCTCCACTCAAATTGTGCCCCCCAAACCCCTTAAACTGATGTGACTGTCCAATAAGCAGGACAAGGAACAATGATATTATGGGTAGAAGATCAGACTAGAAACTGAAGGCCAAGGAGCAGGGAGGGAAGGAAGAGGTTGAAGGTGCAGTGACTGCTACAGTCCAAAATTTGATATGAAGAGTGCAAACTGAGGTTAAGGCTTGTGGAATTTTTTGATCAAATTTGGCATACTCCTTTGATGATGGCTGAACAGTATTATGATTGAGGTATGTATGGTGTTCTACTCTATGGTAAAGAGAGTATTCTTGTGCCCTTAGCCATGCAATATGACCATTGTTGAACCAACAGTGATAAGCCCTAAATTCTCGAGTCTCAATAGAAACAAAATATCTAGGGGCAGATCTACGTTGGTTTGCAGTATGATTTGTGCATGGATTTATTAAGGATCTTCCATTGTGATGACCAGCATGTAATGGGTTGTATGATTGGACATTGTACACCTGATAGTAACTAAGCATATTGCTACAACAAGAAACCCTAAGTAACAGCTAAACAGAGGCGTATAATAGCAGAGACAGAGTTTGAGAAAATGCAAAAGAAAGTGACTTGACTGTGACAGTGATATGACAAAAACATTGGAGGAAGAGTAGTGAACAGTTAAGAAGACACTGAAGCTAACAGACTGACAAAGGTTTTCATTACCATCATTATTTTGTGCACTGTGCAGAAGTGGGATATTTTGCCAAGAATATTGAGACCTTTACCAGTCAGTGGAAAAGTAAGAGAAGTTGGAGCTTCTATCTCAGTTGGTGCTGATACTTGTGAGAGGTTGGAGCCTCTCTCTATTGAAGTGTATAACAAGAGTTGGATCTTGTGTACAGAAGGTTGTAGCCTTCTTCTTGTTGGTGCAGGAGATCTAGGGAGTTGGAGCCTCGTTTGAGTTTGGTGCCCATAAAGTTTGGATATTGGAGTCTCCTCATATCTATGTAAAAGATTGGCTACTAAGATCAATTGGAATTGATTTTTTTTTTTATGCATGATGCACATTAATAGATTCTTCTAAGTTCACATTATAGCACTTTGCAAGATTATTTCAAGATACATAGAGGTTCTGATAACATGGAAGGAAGTTCAGCAGGAATGCCAGTTAGACAGGTTGTTGAAGGGCGCCAAGTTTTGCCATGTTCAGACAGAAACAACGGATCAAGTTTTTGTGGCATAAGTCCAGGTTAAAGCCCATGGTCTCTTAGAGAATCTCTAAGAGAATGTGGGCTTTAACACTCTTAGGAGATGTTCCAAGGTCTCATGTAATATGTTATATCAAATATACCAATTATTTTTACTTCAAACTCCTTAAAGCAGCTAAGAAAAAAAAGAAAACATGAGTGTTAGTCATTTGAAATTCACTTAACCGACGAGAATTGCTTGAAGTTTTCTCACTGCATAAAAGTAAGAGTGGCTTTGTAAAGACATTTTATTTTGCAAGAGAAAATTGCTTAAATTTTGTCATGGGGTCTTAAATAAGTCTGGGACTGCTTAAAATTTAAGCATGTCTGTTTATCTGAAAGTTGTAACGACAGTTTCAAGAGAAACTTGCTATATTAAGTTAATTTCATTTCCCTGTACACAGTAGCCCCAAATAAAATAGAATATTTTTAGGCCAGCAAGTAGCGGGACATAGGTCAAAGCTATACAGATTTTAATGCTAACACTTGGGATGGTTTATAAAATATTTTAGTATTCTTGAGATTAGCTCCCAAAGAGTTTACTAAGTTTAACTCTATAAAGTTATACCTCATTTTCTTTGTTTACATTGAGTAGTCTGAAAGATTAACCTCTACAGACTGGCTGCTTTTCTCCTGTCAAACTAGGCTGTAGAAGATTTCCTATATTTTGCCTTAATTTTGATTGTCAATCCAAGTTGAAATTTTTATGGCCTGTCAAAGTAGGCTGTAGAAGATTTCCTATATTTTGCCTATATTGTCAATCCAATTTTAAAATTTCTCCACATCATATGTTGGTGTTGAGTAATGTTGAATAACTTGATGTTTTGTCAAGTTGTGTAGTTTTGGTTGTTCTAGATTGGTCATCTATATTGACTTCAACTTAGCTACCTTGAAATTGAATCTTGGATGAAGTAACAGTATTTGAAAATGTGTTATGTAGTGAGTTGGATGATGGTTTATATGATAAAGTAAAATGTTGTGTTTGAACAGAGTATTTTTATGTTTTTTCATCTCTAGTGTTGGTTTTTTTGCAGGTACATTTAAGTTGACTCTTCAATTTACGGAGGACTATCCAAATAAGCCACCGACAGTACGTTTTGTTTCTAGGACGTTTCATCCAAACAGTAATATATCTTCATCCTTTTTGGAGTTCTGAATTTCAATTGTATAGCTTGGCTCCCAGCTCTCTGTTTTATCAAAGGCTATATGCTATTCTGTTTGATATTCTGTGTGGAAGTCCAAAAGGGAAAGTTAAATAGGTGTACTTTTCAATTTAAACTTGCATTGCTGTTAGCCTCATCCAAAAGAAGTTCTGTCTCTACCAGTTTTGTGGAAAGCATTTTTGATCCCTGTGAATTTTTTAAGCTATTTTATTATTGGTATGGTCTGCAGTTGCTTAAATGTATGAGTAGTGTGTTTTTGTCATGGTCCTCATTACACTTCCCTACTTGAACGATATAGTAAAAGTGGTTAGTCATGTAATATCAATATGTCCATGATTATTACTTCATAATTTAAAATCTATATAAAAGTTCCCCAAAATTATGAGTGATTTTGAGGTGTGAAACATAATCTCTTAAACTGTATGTTAGATGTCATAATATTTAAACCAAATATCAGACCTGAATTCAGAATAGAATTGATTTGTCTCAAAATTTATGAGTGATTTTGAGGTGTGAAACATAATTTATTATTTATCAAACTGTATGCTAGATGTCATAAAATT